>CM069147.1:13977449-14272449 GCA_035221665.1 Okamejei kenojei
GTCCTGCTATTCTACAAGACTCCTCTTTTTCAATCGTCACTGGCTCAAAGTATAGCCCAAAATAGGAATAAAATTACTGACTCGTGCAACCGACTGCATGATAGATAAGTGTTTTTTTTATTAAAAGCATCTTCTGGTCTTCGTTGAACGCGGAGGTTCCCCCGAGGCATGTGACGTTTTAAAGCAATTGTCTTCTGTGTGTAAACATATTACTTTTTTTTTTGCATTATTGGCGTCATAATAATCTCCACCGAGCTTCAGCTGATGCCAAAGCCCGGGCCGCGCACGCGCGCCGCCTGTCGGCAGGGAGCGTCCCGTCGGGCAGAGTGCGTTCGACTCGCGCCAGCAGTACGCGGCGGCTTCGTGCTTCGCGCTTCTAACACGGCACCTGCAGAGGGCGCGGCCACGCGCGAGCTCCGGACGTCGGTTGCCGCCGGCCAACGGGAGAGAGGCCAAACCTCACCTCGCCCCTGCCCCCTCAAGCGGTTCCCTCGGCAACGGTCGCTGCCGCGCTAATTACAACTCCCCCCGCGCGAATCCCGACAACGCTTTCCTCGCTGCTCTCCCCCCCACCCCCACTCCCCTCGCGCGTTTCACCCGGCAACGCTCGTTGCTCTCCCGCTCCCGCCCGCCGCGTGCCGGGGATGTTAGCGTCCCGGGCGTCCGAGTGATTAATTGAAGGGGGTGGAAGGGAAGACGTGAGGGAAGAAGAAGCATGGAGGCGGTGGAGTTGGTGGCGACCGAGGAATGGATCAGGAACAAGGCCCAGCTGAGCAACGTCAGATCGGGTAAGGGTAGGGTAGGGTTGGGGAGGGAGAGGAGGAAGGTGAGGGGATAGGGAGAGGAGGGGAAGTGGGGGAAGGGGAGAGGAGAACGCGAAGGTGAAAGGTGGCGGGGAGAAAGGGATGGGAAAGAAGGAGGGAAGGGGCGGAGAGAAGGAAAAAGTGGGTGGAAAAGAACAAGGAAGAAGGGAGAAGAATGGATAGGGGAATGAAGAAGGGAAGGAGATGAGGAAGAGAGGAAAGAAAGCAAGTAGGGAGGGAATGGGTAAGGATAGGAAGATTGGATATGGGGTGGGAAACGGTAGGAGAGGAAGGTGGTGAAAAAGGAGTTCAGGGAAAGGAAGGAGGGAGGGGGATACGGGAGGAAACGAGGGAAGGAGTGAGAAAATGGAGAATGACGTAGGTAAGGAGGATGGGGTAAGGGGGAATTGAGTAAAGGGGAGGAGGAGCAGCAGGTGTTTGACAGAGAATTATTCACCCAAGTCAGTAATATATGGAGGAATGGTGTTATAGATTTGGAAATATGTATGGAGGTTTATGAAAACACTCAACCGGTCAAACAGTAACTGTAGCGAGAGAGAGAAGGAAAGTTGGCATTTCAAATTAGAAAGTTGATGTAGGATCTTTGATTTGGAAAGTTAACTTCCGCAGATTTTTTTTACTTCATTAATTCTTATTAACATTCAAAGTTTTATAATGTGTACATCTGTACTGCTCTTATATAATATTGGTGTATTAACCCCATGGTTAAAAGAAATCTATACTTTTGAGCTCCTTAAAATACTTTCCACTTTGGAATCCACACACTTTCCTATGAAAAATGTTTTTTGTTTTCTGTTGGAATCACGCTGCGTTTACTAATACTTCTTCATGAAGAAGTCGGATATCATGATTGCACCTCATGATTACGGGAGTGACTATGGGTATTTTTTGTGTTGGTAGAAGCACAGGCAATCTGATCGAGTGACAACTTAAACATAACGTCCTCTATGGAAGGCTGTAATTTAACAGTGTGTAGATATAATCTGTCAGAGTCGGGTGTTTGGATCAGTTCTTCGAAGTACGTATGTACCACAGCTTTCCTCTTGCAAGGAAGTAGCCCATAAAATCAATTAAAGTGAATTTTAAGGTTAATTATTTTGAATGTATGCAGTATATTGGAGGTAGACAACAACTTTCCCCCTTTGGAAGGTATAAGCTAACCATCTCCATGTTTACACTGGAGCAGTGGATAACTGTGCCCTGCTGACATGGGTTTTTTAAAACTCAAACAGAATGTTTGAAGACACCAGATGATCTTTCAAGCTATAGGCCAGAATGTGAAATTGGAGAAACACCATGTGGGTATTTAAGTTATTCATCTAAAAACTGGTTAATAAATTGTGTAAGAAGAACTGCAGATGCTGGTTTAAGCTGATAGACACAAAATAGCTGTAGTGGGACAGGCAGCAAGTCTGGAGAGAAGGAATGAAGATAACCCATTTCTTCTCTCCAGAGATGCTGCCTGTCCCGCTGAGTTACTTCAGCTTTTTGTGTCCCTCTCTGGTTAATAAATTGCTATGACTTTAAGATCCAAGTGTTTTTTTAAATGATTGTGATTTGTTCAATACAACCAGTAGGTTTACGTTAGTAAATGGGTGATGTTTCGGGTCTAATTTGGTCTAGTCTGCAGAAGGGTCTCGACACGAAACATCACCCATTGCTTCTCTCCAGAGATGCTGCCTGTCCCGCTGAGTTATTAAGCTTTTTGTGTATATCTTCGGTTTAAACCAGCGACTGCAGTTCCTTCCTACATAGGTTTACATTATAGTTAGGAGGGAACATTTCCATGTAAATTCTTTATGCTGCATTTTCTAAATTGTACTGTAAAGAGTTTCATGAAAGGAAATTAAGACATGGAAGGAGGGCGTTAGGGTGGAGGTTAGAGAGATCGGTCAATGGGCATGTCCAAGGAGGAAACTGTAGGCGAGAACCATGTGCGGGGAGGTGTATGTGATAAGCTCATGCAAACTGAACCTGGACTCTCGCTGTCTCTTACCCCTTATTACTAGATCAATACTTTGCCTGCTGCCTGCATAACCTATGATGTACAATATGCTATAATATGATAAGTTTTAATCTACAATTCGAGAGGGAGAAGGGAAAATCGGAAGTGTCAGTATTGCAGTTGAGCAAAGGGGACTATGGAGGCATGACGGAGGAGCTAATGAGGACAGGAATTATCCACATTAAACTGCATCTGCCTACTCACCCAACCTGTCCAAGTCATCCTGCATTCTCATAGCATCCTCACAGTTCACACTGTCACCCAGCTTTGTGTCATCTGCAAATTTGCTAATGTTACTTTGAATCCCTTCATCTAAATCATTGATGTATATTGTAAATAGGTGCGGTCCCAGCACCGAGCCTTGTGGTACCCCACTAGTCACTGCCTGCCATTCTGAAAGGGACCCGTTTATCCCTACTCTTTGTTTCCTGTCTGCCAACCAATTTTCTATCCATGTCAGCACTCTACCCCCAATACCATGTGCCCTAATTTTGCCCACTAATCTCCTTTGTGGAACCTTATCAAATGTTTCCTGAAGGTCCAGGTACACTACATCCATTGACTCCCATGTCCATTTTCCTAGTTACATCCTCAAAAAAATTCCAGAAGATTAGTCAAGCATGACTTCCCCTTCATAAATCCATGCTGACTTGGACCAATCCTGTTACTGCTATCCAAATGTGCCTCTATTTCATCTTTTATGATTGACTCCAGCATCTTCCCCATCACCAATATCAGGCTAACTGGTCTATTCCCCCCGTTTTCTCTGTGCCGCCTTTCTTAAAAAGTGGGATAACATTAGTTACCCTCCAATCCACAGGAACTGATCCTGAATCTATAGAACATTGGAAAATGAACACAAATGCATCCACGATTTCTAGACCCACTTCCTTAAGTACCCTGGGATGCAAACCATCAGGCCTTGGGGATTTATCAGTCTACCCAACACCATTTCCTGCCTAACGTGGATTTCCTTCAGTTCCTCCGTCACCCCAGATCCTCTGGCCACTAATTTGAGGAAGGACATTCTTGCTATTGAGGGAGTGAAGGATGAAAGGGGATCTTTTTGAAACATATAAGATTATTAATTTTTTTCACACAGAGAGTGGTGAGTCTCTGGAACTCTCTGCCACATAGGGTAGTTGAGGCCAGTTCATTGGCTATATTTAAGAGGGAGTTAGATGTGGCCCTTGTGGCTAAGGGGATCAGAGGGTATGGAGATAAGGCAGGTACGGGATACTGAGTTGGATGATCAACCATGATCATATTGAATGGCGGTGCAGGTTCGAAGGGCCGAATGGCCTACTCCTGCACCTAATTTCTATGCTTCTATTAAGGGACTGGACACGCTAGAGGCAGGAAACCTGTTCCCGATGTTGGGGGATTCCAGAACCAGGGGCCACAGTTTAAGAATAAGGGGTAGGCCATTTAGAACGAAGATGAGGAAAAACGTTTTCACCCAGAGAGTTGTGAATCTGTGGAATTATCTGCCTCAGAAGGCAGTGGAGGCCAATTCTGTGGATGTTTTCAAGAGAGTTAGATAGAGCTCTTAAAGATAGCAGCATCATGAGATGTGGGAGAAGGCAGGAACGGGGTACTGATTGTGGATGATCAGCCATGATCACAGTGATCAATCCTGCACGTATTGTGTAATAGTAAAATAAATTGCACACAGATATTTTCAACAAATGCTGCCTGGCTAGCGGAGTGTTCCAGCATTTTCTATTTTTATATCAGATTTCCAGCATCTAGTTTTTGATTTTTATCATCAGTATATAATAGTCCTTTTAAGAATGGAGATGATACCCTAAACTTTTGTCTCTTTGCCACTAGCAGCACATTGTACTATAACAATACTCTTCCTTTACTTTTTAAAGCTAGTTTTTGCACTTCTCAAATCTGCTGAGGAGTACAAAGCAATACGTCAATCTGAACAAGACCACATAAAAGCTGTGAGAATTTGCAGTATCTAACGTATCTCTTCCTTGCCAAAAGTTGCTTAATGTGGATTTTCACATTAACAACATTGTGGAATGGTTCGAGCAGACCGTTTAGTTCTCTGCCTTAAAATTCTGCCTGTTTCACTTTCTTAAAACAACTGTTTGAGAGTATATTTAATGGTCTACTTCAAAATGTTCACAAAACTAAATTGCTGCAATGTTTATACAGATATGAAACAAGCACTGTACATTGTATTTTTAGGAACATGCAAATAATAAAGAAAGAAAAGAGAATTGCAATTGATCTATTTGCTTTCTCCTTAGATGAAGTGGAGTCTTTGACGCTGCAGGGAACCTACAGTGACAAAATTATGTCTGTTGGGGATGCTTTTCTGAATTTCAAAAGACTGAGGTCTTTAGACTTGTCAAGAAATTCCATCGTCAATCTTGGGGTAGGTCTGCAGTGCTTCCTCAATAAGTAAGGTCCTCCAATTTTATATCTGAAGCATGGGTTCATAAGTATTTACAATCTTAATCCAAATAATTAATGGAGTTCAGAAAAAAAAAGCGAATTCTACTGAAATCTCTATTAGTTTGATGGGCTGAATCGTGCTGACAGCTAGACTACAGTTTCATAAGTGAACCTCAGTTTTGAAGGTTGCAGGCTTCCATGCCTGCGCTTTGCAGTGTGGAAGTGGGGAACATTCAGGAGATTTGATGCAGATACGTCTGACCTTCACTCAGTCCCTGAGTTCAGCATTGAGTACCAGGGTGTTCTATAATGTCCAGGGTGTTCAGCTAATGTGCCAGTTGCACTTTATAGTTTATTCCTCAGTTTTAAATGTGGTATGAATGGTGCAAACATGTACTTAAATAGGTTTACCAATCTTCACTTAAACAGTAGATGTACATGTTGAAAATTCTGGTTGGAAACGCATCGAGTCAAATTCGTGTTATGCAACTTTTTTATGTATATTCCAGAATCGAACAGCATTCAGCAATTCTATTTCTTAACAGAGGGTTCAGGGCGTAAATTTGAGTTGTTTCTCTTAAAAAACAAAGTGTATTTGTGAGGATCTAGAATGGCTGTTCATACCAGACGTTAAATATTTTTATTAAAACTCTGCAAATGACATTGGATGATGCTACAACAATAATCTATTTTAGTTTGATGATTGGATCTAATAAGCCAAAACTTCTTGGGGAAATTGAGACAGCTTTGTGCTGATTTGTGGCCATTTGATGACGTTCTTCAACCCCAACTCCCGCCAAACTCAGTCACGTAACTGTCCCAGCTCCACTGACGGTTTGATCTATAAGTGGCTTAACCACCAGATGGCGCCACATGACACTCCCCCCCCCCACCCCCCCCCCCCCCCCCCCCCCCCCCCCCCCCGATCCAGAGGAATTAAAACGAGCAGGCAGACAAATGAGGCGGCCTGATCTCGTACACACATCACCCTTGCTCGGGGCCACAACTGGCAAAGACGAGTGCGGAAGCGGGCGGGATGACGGATGCCCCCGATGGCGAGGCTGGGCCATCTGCACTGGCTGACTAATGTCCAAATGAGCTAGCTCAAGGCGAGCCACCGACACAGTCTCTTGCCTGCCCCCCATGCCGAGCACAAAAGTCGAGGTTCCGTGCCGCAGCACCCGGAAAGGACTCTGATACGGTTGTTGCAGCAGCGTCCGGTGAGCATCACGATGCAGGAAAACATACGGGCAGTCCTTGAGGGCAGGCGGAACATGCGAGGGAGCAAGCCTGTGACGGGAAGTCGGAACAGGAGAGAGCGGACCCATGCGTTGTGAATAAAACTATCTTTATTAGCAAATACAGCTTTTAAACGCGCGCATTAAGTGAAAGCTCAAACAAAGTCCCTGCTGTTGCTGTAGGACACACTGGTTGCCTTCTTCACCCCATCTCCCGCCAAACTCAGTCACGTGACCGCCCCAGCTCTACTGATGAAGGTTCGATCTATAAGTCGCTCAACCACCAGATGGCGTCACAATGCACTACCCCAAAATTACCTCTCTGAAGTTAGTGGAGGGCAGTTGATGTGGAGTATCCACCTGATTAATCTAGATCAGTTTGTCCTTTCATTTAAATGGAAATGAAAGGCTGAGAGGGACCTCAGGAGTACTATGGAGTATAGAATGCTTAAATTCTTTTAATTGTCTAATAATAATTTAAAGTGCTTTTAACCATTTAAATTTTCTTTTACATTTTAAAACATTAAAACAATTTAAGACTTTACAATTCCCTCAATTAATCGTTTTTGAATGCTCTGAATATCAGTGACATTCAAAGTCCTGGAAAGATATGTTAGTTGGTTACGTTTATGGATGATCCGAATGTAGTGTTTTCTGTTGTTTCATGGGCAAAGCTTGTTCTTGTCAACCTGCATGAAGGCATCATGTCACACAAGGCCCTGTTGCCATGCAATACCTCAGAAATTGAGATTAGATGTATTTGGGTAGCAAGTTGACACAATCAGATCAGGAAAAGATAAGTACATATTCCTACATAGACCATGGGTAAATGTTGACAACTGGCTACAGGCAGCAAACTCAGGCTGTAGCGGCAGATTTTCATATCTTTCAGGAAATTAGCACCTTAGTCGCTAAATGGATGAGCATGGTTGAAGGGGGTGACTTCGAAACACATGCGAGTTCACTCACCGAGGCCTTCAGAGCTTCGTCACAGATATATCTTCCAAACTTCAAAAGTCTTTTGATGAATAAATGCTTTATTATTGATAGAAATCAGTAAGATACATCCAAATTTCTTCCGACTCGTTACTGCAATCTTGATCGAACTCCAGCTTATTACTTTAAACATTAGAAAACTCCTTGTGTCTCCGTAACACTGACATGTTATCCTTTAGATCTCGCGTGGACCCCGCATGGCCCGCATGGTCGAAGGGTTAACCCTCCCAATCGTCTCTCCAAACTATACTAAAAACTAAACTTCTGCGCAAGCATCTAAGCTCCAAACACGCCCAAAAGCACGTCATAAATCCCACCCACAATATAACGGGCAGTCTAAAATTTAAAGGCACATTCCATCATCAATGACATGCAAAACAGGTGAAATGGCCACTACACTTGGATAGCTTGGATGTCTAGAAACCTTATGCAGTTTGCCATTTCCGCAGTGGCAGCCAACAGATGTTGTGCTTAGAAAGATTCTGTTCTTGTGTGCAGCATGTAGAGATGGGTTTGGGGTGTTACTTTTTAACAAGGCTTCTCGACAATTATACCAGAGGAATGTATAGGAAATACTGATTCTCAATTTCATTTGGTGCAAAACTTTTTTTTAAAGCGTACTTTGGGACTAAGTTTGTATTTAATAGGAGTGCTCTTGATCAGAACTGTTGGGTAACATTTATTTTAAGACATTTTGCGATCGGAATTGGCTGTTTATCTTTACTGATGCTGCCAGATTCGTGGCATAATTTATTTTTGTAGTTAATCTAAAATGTTGAGGTTCTGTGCTTGGGGGAAAAATAGAAGTGCATTATTAAGTTCAAAAGTTTCAATTGTTTTATGAATTACTATTTGTAGGTTTTTCTTTTGATAGGGTTTGGAGTGTTTGCATTCACTGGAAAAATTAAACTTGTATTATAACAATGTGCCATCTTCGAAAGAAATTTCCAGTTTGCGACACCTAATCAATTTAAAAGAGCTTGATTTACGGCTAAATCCAATTACCAGGAATGAAGAGAATTATAGACAGTATGTAATACACCTGTTGCCAAACTTGAAGAAATTGGGTAAGCACAAGTCTGTGACATATAGACCATGTTGATGTTCAGTAACTATTGTTTGAGATTGCACTTGCATTAGTTGTTGTGTAGCTAATAGCGCTGAGCTTAATTACAGTAAAACTCTGATATCTATATGGCCAGAAAACCTGATGGTTTGGCATCTGGCTCACCAAATAACTTTTGCTGCACTCACTTTGGCCTTACTGGGACTCCTAGTTCCTTAGCTTCTGTTCAATTCACCAGGGTCCCCTTTCTCTCATTCTCTTCAAATTCTCCAGGGTCCATGTTTTCTGCGCTCACTTTAAAATTGCAGGGATCATTGGGAAATTTATTGCAATACTTGTTAATGTCTTTAAAAAATGGAATTAAATAAAGGGTTGGGATATTGATATAAATAACATCCATTAGTCCAGAAAATCTGCTAGTGTGGCACTACCAAAGGCCTATGTCATTGGAGGTTTACTGTAGTTGTCTTTTTTTTTAGTTAATTATAGATCAATGGAGTAAATGTCAGATGTGTCTAATATCATATATACTGGCAACGGGTCAACAAAATTCTTATTTGCAGCAGCGAAACAGGCCCGTAAATGCAATACCACACATAAATATAATAAAGTCCTGAGAAGTGCTTAGTTGCTGAGGTTAGCAATTGTGTAGTGTTGCTGAGCTTAGTGTTGTGTAGTGTTCAAGAGCCTGATAGTTGCTGGAAAAAATATATTCTTAAGCCTAGTAGTTATGGTTTTCAGCCTGCTATATTTTTTTCCCCAGAGGGTAGGATTGAACATGCTAGGGTGATATAGGTCTTTGATATAGTCTACCTTATTTGCCTTCTATAGGCTACCTTTTTCTGCCTTCTATAGATATTTGATGATGAGAAGATCAGTACCTATGATGGACCAGGCAATATCTGTCACTCTCTGTAATCTCCTTCATTCATATAACCATATAACCATATAACAATTACAGCACGGAAACAGGCCCTCTCGGCCCTTCCAGTCCGTGCCGACCATTTGTTTTCCCCTAGTCCCATTTACCTGCACTCAGACCATACCCCTCCATTCCCTTCACGTCCATATACCTATCCACTTTACTCTTAAATGTTAAAATCGATCCTGCCTCCACCACTTCTGCTGGAAGCTGATTCCACACAGCCACCACCCTCTTAGTAAAGAAGTTCCCCCTCACGTTACCCCGAAACCTCTGTCCCTTAATTCTCATGTCATGCCCTCTTGTTTGAAACTTCCCTACCCTCAATGGGAAAAAACGTATCCACGTCAACTCTGTCTACCCTTTCATCATTTTAAAGACCTCAATCAAGTCCCCCCCTTAACCTTCTGCTCTCCAAAGAATAAAGACCTAACTTGTTCAACCTTTCTCTGTAACATAGTTGCTGGAACCCTGGCAACATTCTAGTAAATCTCCTCTGTACTCTGTCTATTTTGTTGACATCCTTCCTATAACTAGGCGACCAAAATTGTACACCATACTCCAGAATTGGTCTTACCAATGCCTTGTACAATTTTAACATTACTTCCCTACTCCTATATTCAATGCTCTGATTTTATAAAGGCCAGCACACCAAAGGCTTTCTTTACCACCCTATCTACATGCGATTCCCACCTTCAGGGAACTATGCACAGTTATTCCTAGATCCCTCTGTTCCACAGCATTCCTCAATTCCCTACCATTTACCATGTACGTCCTATTTTGATTTGTCCTGCCAAGATGTAGCACTTCACACTTATCAGCATTAAACTCCATCTGCCATCTTTCAGCCCACTTTTCCAAATGGCCCAAATCTCTCTGTAGACTTTGAAAATCTACTTCATTATCCACAACACCACCTATCTTAGTATCATCTGCATACTTACTTATCCAATTTTCCACCCCATCATCCAGATCATTGATGTACATGACAAACAACAGTGGACCCAACACAGATCCCTGAGGCACCCCACTGGTCACCGGCTTCCAACCTGACAAACAGCCATCCATGATTACTCTCTGACATCTCCCATTCAGCCACTGTTGAATCCATCTTGCTACTCCGCCATTAACACCCAAAGATTGAACCTTCTTAACCAACCTTCCATGGGGAACCTTGTCAAAGGCCTTACTGAAATCCATATAGACAACATCCACTGCTTTACCCTCATCAATTTCCCTAGTTACCGCTTCAAAAAATTCAAGAAGGTTTGTCCTCGGCGTTCCACTTGCCAAACTAAGCCGTGATGCAACCAGTCAATGTGCTCAGATTTTTTATTCATACACCTGCAGAGAGGTTCAACATATAAAATCTCCTCAATCTTCTAATGAAGTAGAGATGTTAATAAGCTGATACGAACAAATAAATCAGTAGGTAGAGTACGATGCCAGTGAAATTCGGTTTGTAAAGATGTCTACAAAATGTGTAGAGTCATTATGGGTGTGCTTGTTTAGCCATTTAAAGTTATGTCCTTTGTAGTAGACAAAAAGTCAAAATAAACGTTGTTGTATACAAAGCATTAACTATTTATTATAATCTATATAGATATAATTGCATTAGGGAATGCGGTGGGAAAAGGGAGGAATAAGAAGTTTAAATCTATCCAATTTTTTTCAATGTATTGTTAGATCAGCTTGAGGAGTTCCAGGTCTCCAATGTTCATTTCAAGTCAGAGAAAGGCTAGTGAGATTAATTCTTGTTTTATATTCCACAATGCCAGTGTAAAGTTATCTGACAAACAAATTTGATTCTCTATTTGCTGCAACTTTTCCACAGTTTCCACAGTTTAGCTGATAAATCATGTGCAGATAACAAACACTTGTTTAGGGTTACAGTTAAATAACTGCCAAAACATTCTACTTGAATTAACTGAAGCAGCACTTGCATAATGCCATGTCATGCCTAGCTTGTAATTTAATGATGTACTAAATTTTAGTCTGGTTACCTCTGATTAATCACTTGCACCACTAATTGTTCTTTCCATGTACTTTATATCCAAATATTACTTGTCATCAACAGATGACAGACCCGTTCGGGATAGTGAGCGAAAAAGTGCCCAAATTCACTTCATTTCACAAGAGCAAAATGGGACATCAGAACTAGATAAAGCAGATGAGAGGTCAGAAAAAAATCTGTTCTATATATACATACATGTACATTTATCTAAAAATGTACTTGGGTGAATAAGAGTTTTATTAATATCCTTGGTGCTTTTATTTCAACTTTTTCGGATTTATGAGTTTTACAAATACATTTTATATCTTATATAACGCAAAAGTGATGGGAGCAGAATTCGGCCATTCGGCCCATCAAGTCTACTCTGCCATTCAATCATGGCTGATCTATCACTCCCTTCTAACCCAATTCTCCTGCCTTCTCCCCATAAGCCCTGACACCTGTACCAATTAAGAATCTATCGATCTCTGCCTTAAAATATCCATTGACTTGGTCTCCACAGCCTTCTGTGGCAAAATATTCCACAGATTCACCACCATCTGACTAAATAAATTCCTCCACATCTCCTTCCTAAAGGAACGTCCTTTAATTCTGAGGCTATGACCTCTAGTCCTAGACACTCCCATTAGTAGCGACCTCCTGTGCACATCCACTCTATCCAAGCCTTTACTATTCGGTAAGTTTCAATGAGATCCCCCCCCTCATATTCTAAACCCCAGCGAGTACAGGCCCAGTGCCGTCAAACACTCATCATATGCTAACCCACTAATTCCTGGGATCATTTATTATTGCAATTCTCTGATTGTTTGATAAAACATTTCTAAATGCCTTGAATAAGAATGGGTGATTGTTTATTATATTAAAAAAAAACAGAAAATGACTATTGAAAATGAATGAATTACTCAGTAGAGTCAGTGTTCTGTAGGAAGACTGAACCCAGCATCCTTCTGTAAATGCTCTGTAAACTGCTATGCAGTTCCAAAATGTTCTGTTTTTATTTTAGAGTAATGTCTTTGTTATTTTATTTTGTATGAATATTTATTATGATTGATGCCATAATGAAGCTGATTTTACCTTGCTTCTATTTCAGTGACCATATAAAGAAGAACACATATGATAAAGGTGATCAGGATTCCATGAATCCATCAATGAAGTATAAGTGGGATGCTGCATCAAACATTAAAACTGGTAAGACATACTTTGATTCATATTTGACCATTAAATACGTCTGCCACAGATCATATTGAATAATCAATTCACCATTTTGATTTACTGAGAGCCAACAGTCTGTCTGTCTTCCTTGAAGGGCTGCCATTTCCCAGTATAAGTGCTGACAAGTGTGTAAAATTCATGTTTTAGGAGCAGAATTAGGCCATTCAGCCCAATGAGTCTACTCCACCATTCAATCATGGCTGATCTATCTATCCCCCATTCTCCTGACTACTTCACAGAACCTTTGACACACTAGTCAAAAACCTAGCAATCACTGCTTTAAATTATCTGGATTTGAACTCTCAGCTGTCTGTTGCAATGAATTGCATACATTCAACATCTTCTGACCAAAGAAATTCCTCATCTCCTTTCTGTAGATATGTCCTTTTACAGAGGCTGTGCCCTCTGGTCCTAGACTCTCCCATTAGTGGAAACATCCTCTCCACATCTACTCAATCCAGGCCTTTCATAATGGTAAGTTTCAATTAGATCTCCCCTCATCCTTCTAAACTTCAGTGAGTATAGGCACGGAACCATCAAATGCTCATCATACATTAACCCA
This sequence comes from Okamejei kenojei, assembly GCA_035221665.1. Classification (NCBI taxonomy): domain Eukaryota; kingdom Metazoa; phylum Chordata; class Chondrichthyes; order Rajiformes; family Rajidae; genus Okamejei; species Okamejei kenojei. Next base: position 13,990,701 of record CM069147.1, read on the forward strand.
ATCATCTCCAGGATCATGCTTGTAATTTAATGTATACCACCGGGTGACGCCGTCAGAGATGGCTGCCTCGCCAACGGTCTGTCTGTCCTTTTATCTTTTTTGTTATTTTTAGTGTGTTTTAAAAAGTTTGTGTTAATGTTCTCTGGTTTGTTTTATGTGTGAGGTGGGGGCGTCGGGAGGGGGGGGGGGGGGGGACTTTTTTTCATTCTCTTACCTTGCCGGAGATGCAATTGATTTCCGGATCGTATCACCAGTCGCCCTGCAGGCCTAACATCATTGAGTTGGCCTTGCTCGAGACTGACCTTGAGCCCCGCTGCGGGGCCATGGATTTACCATCGGAGCCTGCGATGCCTTGCCTGTGGTCGACGCTCCAACTGCGACCTGCGGATTTCAGCATCGAGGAACTCGCAGTCTCGGGTAGAGACTGATGTCGGGAAGCTCCAAAGTCGCAGAAGGTTCGATTAGCCCCGACCCGGGGTCCGATCACCCGATCGGGAGCTTGATCGCCCCGACACGGAGGGCCCGACTGCCAGCTTTGGGAGCCAAGATCGCCCTGACAACGGAAGGCTTGAGGCCCCCGACCGTGGGAGAACAAAGAAGGGAAGAGATTGAACTTTTTCTTTCGCCTTCCATCACAGTGAGGAATGTGGAGGAGTCACTTTGTTTATGTTAAATGTATTTTGTGTGTCTTGTTGCTTTTTATTGGTATGGCTGTACGGCAAATAAAATTCCTTGCATGTTGCAAAAGATACTTGGCTAATAAAGTATGATCATGATTATGATTATGTAAACCTCCTTTGGAAACATCCATAGCCAGCACATACCTCCTCAGATATGGGGCCCAAAACTGCCCACAATACTCCAAATGCAATCTGAACAGTGCCTTATAATGCCTCAGCATTATCTTCTTGCTTTTGTATTCCAGTCCTCACAAAATGAATTTGCCATCCTTGCTACCGATTCAACCTATAAATTAACCTTTTGGGAATCCTGTACCAACATTCCCAAGCCCTTTTGTACCTCTGATTTTTTTAAATCCTCTTTCCCTTTAGAAAATAGTCTACGCCTTTCTTCCTACCACCAAAGTGCATGACTATACACTTTGCTACACTCTGTTACTTCTGCTACTTATTTGTCCACTCTCCCAACCTGTCCAAGTCCGACTGCAGACTCCTTGCTTCCTTTATACTGCCTGCCTGAAACTCTCATCTACTTATCATCGGCAAACTTGGTCACAAAGCCATAAATTCCATAATTCAGATCATTAATATACACCATGAAAAGTAGCAGACCCAACACCGACCCTTGTGGAGCACCACTCGTCACCGGCAGCCAACCAGAGAAAGCACCCTTTATTCTGACTCTTTGTAATCTGTCATTCCACCGCTCGTCTATTTATGCTAGTACATTTCTCTAATACCCATGGCCGCTCATCTTGTTTAGCAGCCTCACTGCGGCACCTTGTCAGAGGCCTTCTGAAAATCCAAGTAAACAGCATCCACTTTGTCTATCTTGCTATTCACTTCCTCAAATAATTCCAACAGATTTCTCTTCATAAATCATGCTTACTTTAGCCTGTTCTGTCATATGCTTCTATTTCCACTCCACACCTGTCTGCACATGTCACAGCATTAACCTGTGCAGGTCCCCAAATGGAAATTCTTTGGTTGCATAGACTTGGGGAAGCATATGTTAAATTATATTTTATATTAATTAATTTTGTAATTGAGTCATATAGCAGGGAAATAGGTTCTTCGGCAAACTCGTCCTTGCCAATCAAGATGCCCAGCTAAAATAATCCCATTTATTTTAATTTGGCCCATATACCTCCAAATGTTTTCTATCCATGTACCAGTTCAAGTGTGGAGAACATGATTATGTGTTTGCGGTAACCATTTTAGTTATTTAAGTCTTTTATTGGTTTTGTGTGAAACTAAGTTAATCGATTTAAACTGTTTTAATTAGTGTTTGGATAGCTAGTAATTTTTGAATATCTCTGAATGTCAGGGTCACTTCTAGCATAAAAAGTGGTGAAATTTGTAATGAATGATGCAATAACGATACATTAGAAAATAACAAGCACGGAATTATGAAAGGAAAATTATGTTTGGCTAGAGTATGTTACCAGTACAGGGCTCTCACTTAACTTTTTTCCCGTTGCCAGCCGGGCAACTTAGGCAGCTTTTCAGGTTGCCAAATGACAGTTTAGGTGGTCATTTAAGACGGCTTGCATGACGTGTGCGATAATGTGCTCGGACGAAGTGCGCAGTTACCAGTCGAAATTATGCATCATTGAAGCATTCACATATTATTTCTGCTTCAAATAGTCACAAACTAAACATATTCACCAATCAAGACATGATATATACCACAATGACATGTAGCAAAATTATAATACAGTATCTCAACTCCTTTTACATGTTGCAATTTCCATTATTTCTTTCTACTTCTAAACAAAAATGTGGTTGCATTATTCACCGTATTATCAACCTGTGTCAAAAAATCCTGGACCATGTAACATATATGCTTAACCATGCACACTACAGATTGATGCAAGCAAGTTTTCTGTGAAAGACCAAAAATTATCATGACATGGTCATAGCATAGGTCGTTATTGCTATTGGCACAGAAACACTCTCGCTTCCCACATAATTTATCCACAACAAAATATACAGGTTGCAAGGAAATTTCTAAAGGTATTTTATGATAATAGCTGTTAAAACCAGCTTTACCCATCTGACAGGTTAAACATTACACTAACTGACAAGAGATGGCCAAAGGACATAACTGCAGCAAATGTTCTTTTGGTCAAAACACCACATTACCGGACATTCAGATTAGATGTATGTATTGTGAACAGCAATGAAGATACCCAGTTTGTACGCACCAGATTTTAAAAAAAATTATTGATAAACGCTGTTTCCATCATTCCCACTTCATAATTAACATTAAAATTTCAACTGAAATATCTCCCGACCAAATTTGTGATGTATATGACTGACTGACTAGAAGTAAAAACTGGATAAATCCAATGTATAGTTGTGAATGTTGCTCAATAAACAACTACAGTACTGATACTCCATATTAAGAGCATTGATTTGCCGTTAAAATGAATTCTGTAATAACGTGTCAACGGTAGCAGTGACAATCGAACACTGTGATTTTAATGTTTCACGTCTTCACAATTTAATTAATCCATCCTTATGGATTAAAACAAATAATGACATTGGGAATTAAAACACATTTGATTGCATTCCGTTATCAAACATAGTCAATGTTCGCTCAAGACATTTCCAGCACAGTAGAGTCAAGAGGGGGGGGTGTGAATCAGTGCGGGATGGATAGAAGGGGTGGGGGGGGGTTGGAGAAGGCAATCGATGCGGAATGGATGAATTGAGGCAGGGGGATTAGTGCGTGTTGGAGTAGGTAAAATTGTGAGGGGAGAGCGCAGGGGATGTCAGTGGGGTTGAATGGGGGGGGGGGGATCAGTACGGGATGGATGGGGAGATCAGTGCAGGATAAATGGAGGGGGGATCACTACAGGATAAATGGAGGGGGGATCACTACAGGATGAATGGGTAGATCACTACAGGATGGATGGGGAGATCAGTACAGGATGGATGGGGAGATCACTACAGGATGGATGGGGGATCAGTACAGGATGGATGGGGGATCTTTTCATTTCTGGCCTTGGTCCACATCACCTGCACTCTGATAGAAAACAATGTCAAAAATGTGATGTTATCCATTAAAGTCCACAAAATAGTAAAGCAGAGTACTTTTAAATGGTGAGAGGAAATGTGAAAGGTTGATGTTCAAAGGTTCCTGGAGCTCGTCCACAAGTTACTGAAAGCCAACATGCAGGAATGGCATACAACTAGGAAGGCAAATTATGTATTAGCCTGTATTATGAGAAAACTTGAGTGTAGGAATAATTATATCGTACTGTAATTAAAGAGAACATTGTTGGAATACTGCGTACAGCTTTGGTCTCCTTACGTAAAAATATATTTGCTTAGTTTGGAGGCAATGAAATTTTTTAATAGGTAGCATGTTTTCGTATACTAGCAACAAAAACATTTGTTTTTGTGATTTGATGGCAGTATGTTTCAATTTTTACTTGCATTTTCACAGGCCAAGGCCTAATAATGGCTGAGAAAATTGAATCAATGTACTAGTCAAAAATGTGATGTTATCCATTATGCCTAATTTTACAGAAAAGTAGAGTACTTTTTAAATGGTGAGGGATTCTGAAATGTTGATGTTCCCTTTTATTTTGATCTCCACACCCTCTCTAACAAATGCAACATTCACCACCTTCCCATCAATCCCAACTCTATAATCTGGCCTTAACATTTTGATCTTCTCTCTCACCTCATAGTATTTCAATATATTTTCTTGATGATCACACTAGCCATTGCATTTTTCACATATAATCATCTTGATTTGCACTTGCCTGACACCAACACATTCTCCATTTCCACAAACTCATACAAACTGCATCATTCCTACCAAGGAAAGACTCAAAATGCTGGATCAGGCAGCATTCCCGGAAAACATGGATAGGTGACTTTTTGGGTCGGAACCCTATTTTCAGACCCTCATTTCGTGTTGGAATCGTACTTCAGCCTGAAGAAGAGTTCAGACCCGAAAGGTCACCTATCCATTTTCTCCAGGGATGCTGTCTGAGTTAATCCAGCAATTCATCGCCAAGTGCTTTGAGCGGCTGATCTTGGCTCACTTCAAAGCCAGCCTCCCCACCCACCCCCCCCCCCCCCCCCCCCCCCCCCACACTGGACCCCCATCAGTTTGCCTACCGGACCAACAGGTCTACAGAGGACGCCATATCGGCGGCCCTACACTCTGCCCTGACCCACCTGGACAGCAATAACACCTACATCAGGTTGCTGTTCATTGACTTCAGCTCCGCCTTTAACACTGTCATACCCGCTAGCTTGATCACCAAACTTAGCGGTCTTGGCATCTCCACCTCCCTCTGCAATTGGACACTGGATTTCCTCACTAAAAGACCACAGTCTGTTAGGGTCAACAACCTCACCTCCTCCACTATAACACTGAACAATGGTGTGCTCAGCCCTCTCCTCTTTTCCCTCTTCACCCATGACTGCATCCCTAAGTATGGCTCAAACGGCATCATAAAATTTGCCGACGACACCACGGTGGTAGGACTGATCAGTGACAACGACGAGTCAGCTTGCAGGGAGGAGGTCCAGCACCTGACAACCTGGTGTGCCAACAATAATCTCGTCCTCAACTCCCAGAAGACGAAGGAAATCATTGTTGACTTTAGAAAGAACAGAGGGGGCAGACACACCCCCATCCATATAAACGGGACTGAGGTGGAGCGGGTCTCCAACTACAAATTCCTCAGGGTACACATCTCGGAGGATCTGTCCTGGTCCCTCAACACCTCCAAGCTGATCAAAAAGGCGCAGCAGCGCCTTTACCTCCTGAGGAGGCTCAAAAAAGCCCACCTATCCCCCCAGATCCTGACCAACTTTTACCGCTGTACCATCGAAAGCATCCTGACCACCTGCTTTACGGTATGGTACAGCAGTTGCGCCGTAACAGATAGGAAGGCACTACAACGGGTGGTGAAAACCACCCAGTACATCATCGGTGCCCCGCTCCCCTGCCATGGATGCCCTCCACCGAAAACAGTGTCTGAGACGGGCCGGGAAGATCATCAAAGACCCCCCCACCCTAACCATGGACTGTTTGCCCTCCTACCATCAGGGAGGCGGTGCAGGAGCCTCAGGTACCGCACTAGTAGGATGAGGAACAGCTTCTACAACAACACCATCACACTGCTGAACTCGGAGTCCCGCCGATAGATTTCTCCAGTCTCTCCGTCCACATTGTCTGCATTCTGTATTTATTTCTATATTGCTATTACTACGAACTGACGCTAAACTTCATTTCATTGCACCCATACTTGTATCTGTGCAATGACATTAAAGTTGAGTTGAATTGAATTGTCTTTCCGTGCGTCTCCCCTTTGGCTGGGCACAGCTGTAGTTTAAATAGTTTGAGGAGCTTTATATGATCGTTTTTGTAATTTTCTTTTGTTTCCCGTAGATTTGAAGGAAAGATGGGCACCTCATGACTTTCAGATGATGAATGAGCATCGAGAATCTGCTTGCAGTCGGCCTCCATTATCAGCTCTTTATTCTACAAGGGATGTGAAGGACACCAGAGAAAATGACGTGTCTAGCAAGATGAGTTTAGACTCTATGGTACGATCATTTGTTAATGAACTTGGCCTTTTCAGCACTTACCAGTAGTTATTTTAATATTGTTTTTAACAAGTGTGTATTTTTGGCAACCCAATTAAATAAATGTTATATGATCAAGTACTTCGAGCCAGTACTTTTGTCACTTGCAAAAGTGATTGAAGGTTGCAATAGGTTTTTTAAGATCTGTCAGGATATTCTGCTTCTGCAGGAACTCTATCTTCTCATTGTCTCTCAGTAATATAATTCCTATTTCTATCTGTGAATAGTTCCTATGTACATCATGACAAACAGTTCTTCCTATTCCGTGGCTCTATAATTCTGAGGAGATCTCTTTTAATCCAGGCACTAGGCAGTGAATGCAGCCTTCAGAGCCATAGCTGTACACCTAACTATTATCCCTTCCCAGCACCATGTTGCTTTTCATTGTGCCCACCTGGGTGAATCTTTGGTTCGATTGCCTGTCCTCTCTCCAGTCTTTGTTCATACCCTAAAGGTGAATATAGGGAAAAGGCATGGACTTTTATATCACTATATCCTGGGTTCCCTGTACCTATATGACTTTGCACCCACGTCCTTCTGCCCAAATCCTTACCTCATGTTACATTTCCAAGTTGACCCAAAGTCATGGCTGCCTCAGATGTAATTACGGGAGATCTCGCAGGTCTCAACAATTTCCCACATACGACACCTGCAACACATCACCTGTTCTATCAAATTTTGTTTTGCGTATTCAATTTGTTTTTATTTGCTTAAACTGATTAGTAAAAAAAAAAGAAATATTTTCTTCTGAAAAATAATTAATATGTTTTACTTGCCTCTATATTCTTTGAGAATCTTGCTAACTTGCATTTAGCTGGACAACATTTTGAATACTTGCTGCTCAAGCTGTGTGAATCACTTTGCGTTGGAGACACAGTACAATTAATGGAAACAAATCAATGCACAGTGTAAATTAGACTATCTGCGCAATTTTAAAATGGAGCAGTATTTACCGTTAGACAGCGGATGATCTTTCTTTACTTGTAAAACCTGAATATTATCTTAATAAAACGCCTTTTTTTGCAGGAATCAGAACATTTGAGAAGTGGACAGCATCACGGTTACCTCAGTGAAGGTAAAGCCTTGAGAGATGGTGTTTGGGTATAAGTTTGAAATAAAATTTTATATATTGTTTATTGAATCATCTGTTTATTTAAGTCAAGAAGGACCCATCACATATCATTTATACATTCACATTCAAGAGGTGATGACCTAGAATTCTCACACTTATGATGAACTGATGCAGCTTGAATGCAAGTGTTCATGTCTGTAAATTTATTGAGCAATATGGGAACATAAAGTCACAAGTAATTGTCCATAGTGTCGCTTACTTTTAACATCGGCCTTATGGAGAGAATTTTAATGTTTATCACAGTTCTGCTATGTGCATCAGCTCTGCTATGTGCATCTTAATTTTCAATTGAACTATATCATAAAACTAACTCATTTGGGAAGATACAGATCCTCAGCATAATTATTTTGAGAAACTCTTGATTTAAAAAAAACCTTAAGTGCAATCAACTTTTTCAAGTACCTATCATGACTTTTCACATGTGATTGCTATTGGTTTATTATTGTCAAGTGTGCAGAGATACGGTGAAAAACGTTTGCTTACTATCCAGTCAAATCACACGATACATAAGTATAACAAGCCATACATAAGTACAACGGATAGTACAAAGAGAAAAACACCAGAGTGCAGAATATAGTATTAGTGTTTTAGCATTACAGTTGCAGAGTAAGTATAGATACAAAAAAAGTGCAAGCGCCACAATGTGGTAGGTTGGGAGATCGTGACCACGCCCTTATCTTATGAGGGATCTGTTCAGTAGTCTGATAACATTAATGAAGAAGCTGTTCCTGAATCTGGTGGTACATACCTTTTAAGCAATACTGTAGCATGCATCACAGTATTTGTTATGTGGTTTCCATGCACGAATATGCATTCCCAAATGATATGGTTTACAAACGGATTAAACAGAATTTGCAGCTATAAAATTAAACCCCATGTGATCCATTCTTGACATCTGCACTATATTATTTTGTTCACAGACGGTGCAGATTTAGCCTGCATTGACTTGGATAACATAGTATGAAAATAAATTAATTGCATAATTGTTTAACATTTGGATGGCTACAAAGATAGGAAAGATTTAGAAGAATATGGGCCAAATGCAGGCAAATGGCTCTACAATGGCACCTCAGTCAGTATGGATGAGTTGGGCTGAATTGTCTGTCACCATGCTGTATAACTCCAATTACTAACTTTCAATTAAATTTAAAGAAGTGAGTACATTTTGAGATATTTGCTTTTGAACGCTTTTCTTTTCTTGCTTATCTAAATTTTTAACTTGGAAATATTATTTGTGCAATTTAGAAACCTTTGAAAATAATATACTATGCAAGAAAACCCCAAAAGTATATTATCTTACTTGGGGATTAGCCTCAAGGCTGCGTGCTCAGCCCCCTGCTTAACTCATTCTATACCCATGACTGCGTAGCCGGTCATAGAGCGAACTCCATTACCAAGTTAGCCGATGAAACTACTGTGGTTGGACGAATCACCGATGGGGATGAGTCAGAGTATAGAAGTGAGATCGACCGACTGACCAAATGGTGCCTGCACAACAACCTGGCTCTCAACGTCAGTAAGACCAAGGAACTGATTGTGGACTTTAGTAGGGGAAGGATGAGGACCCACTATCCTGTTTATATCAACGGGACAATGGTGGAGAGGGTCAATAATTTCAAATTCCTGGGCGTGCGTATATCAGAAGATCTTTCCTGGACCCACCACACCAACGCAATTGTAAAGAAGGCACATCAGCGACTCTACTTCCTGAGAAGATTACAGAAAATCGGCATGTCGAAGAGGATCTAAACTTCGGCTTGTCGAAGAGGACCTGAACTTCTACAGGTGCATGGTAGAGAGCATTCTGACTGGTTGCATCGTGGCCTGGTTCGGCAACTTGAACGTCCAGGAGCGAAAAGACTACAAAAAGTTGTGACCACTGCCCAGTCCATCACCAGCTTTGACCTCCCCACCGTCGAAGGGATCTATTGTAATCGCTGCCTCAAAAAAACAGCTAAAATCATCAAGGACCCACACTATCCTGGCCACACACCTATCTCACCACTGCCATCAGGAAGAAGGTACAGGAGCCTGAAGACTGTAACGTCCAGGTTCAGGAACAGCTACTTCCCCACAGCCATCAGGCTATTAAACACAACGAATAAGCTATGAGCTCTGAACTGCAAAATACTATATTATTATTTGTTATTTGCACTATATTTGTTAATTATTGAACTTTTTTTTCCCCGTGATATACAATATTTACATATTCACATATTCTGTTGTGATGCAGCAAGTAAGAATTTCATTGTCCTGTTCAGGACATATGACAATAAACCACTCTTGACTCTAAATGTTTACTGACACTGCCAAAGTGCAAGTCATGACCAAGTTTACGTATTAATGGCTCTCTACCAGGTTTTGCTGAAATACCTTTTGTAGTCTATTTAAGCCATTCAAATTATTATTTGTCACTTTCAAAGTAAGGATTGAGTAAGGAGAATTAAGAAACAAAGCAATGATTAGAGATGAACATAAAGTATAAAGTTTAAAATTCATAATTTAATATCTTTATTTAGAAGTAATTGTAAGCTTTATAATTTAAGATGGAAATCAGTGGTTTAAATGTCAGGAACACACAAGTAAAGTATGTTTAATATTTAATTAACACTGTTTCCACTTTTTAAAAAAAATTTGAACTAATATAGTTGAAATTCTACATATTCAAATAACCTAATTATGATAACATTATTATTTTCCTCTCCATATCTTTATATGATTGGGATAGAAACATTGTGTGTCAGCCAAGTATGGAGCTTTTCCTGAAATTATTAACGAACTATGGACAAATGCTTGCTGGAAATATAAAAGTATTAGCATAAGAATAATTTTGAATTTAACACTTTTTTTTCAACATATTTATCTTTCAGATGATTACAGAACTTATCAGACACCAGGCCGATCCTCTTTGCGTTCTATTGGGAAGAATGTTTGTAATCGTCCAAGGGAAGGATTCAGAGTAACATTTTCAGATAAAATATTGGATTTGTGTACAGATGAGAAGAATTGCCAGAAAAATTCTATTAATTCAGAATATGACCATTCTTCTAGCTATAGCAAAAAGGAAAGAAATGTTATGGATTACACAGATCCTACACTAATGAAAGAAAGTTCTTCAAACTTTGAAACAAGTAGTATATTACCGCGTGACTATCACAAACAATCATACGCAGATCCAAAGACTTATCAGTCCACTTTGGAGTCTCAGAATTCGTACTTAAACCATCAGACAGACAGAGCAAATATTGGAATGAGTAGTGACAGATTATTTAAATTGAATTCAGGTAAAAGTACTTGGATTTGCATTTTGTGATGGAATGTTTTTATTTTATCAACAGAATATTTGAATGCTATTACTTTTCAATAAGATTTATGTGCTTTATATGTTAATAAATTACTGTGCACATCACAAGCCACATGTTACCTGGAATTGTAAACATTTAGGATAGGATAGTGACGCAGAAGTTTAGAAAAAAATGCAATTACATCTTACTCTTCAGATTCAGATTCAATTTATTGTCATTGCACTTTTCAGTACAACAAAATGGTTTAGCCTGCAGTCATACATACAATAAATAACAAAACACACACTCAACACAGTTTCACATCCACCACAGTGAGTCCACCAGGCACCTCCTCACTGTGATGGAAGGCAAAAGTCCCAACGTCCATGTCTCTTTCCTCCTTGCTCTCCCTTTTTGCTGAGGCGATCCAGGCCTCCGATGTTGTGACCCAGCTGGGTGATGGTAAGTCCAGCGGCCGCATCCAAACGGGCCGTGCAAAACGCCGCGGCCGGCAGTCCAGCGACGCAGCTGTCTTTTGGGGGGGAGCTCCGGAAAAAAAAAAGAGGGGAAAAAGGGTCACCAACCCTGTGACCTGCGAGCTCCCGACGATGCGTCACTGGCCCACAGGCCGAGACACTGGAGATGCCGTCGGCCCGCCGTATTTTGTCCCCGAGGTTCCGAGCCAAACATTGTTACGGAACACCGCCGCGCCGGTGGGTGAACGCCGGCGCCATGTGCCCCCGGTTTGCCAGCCCGGCACTCGCAGCCACACGTCCCAGCCCGGGCGGCGCCGCCCCGCGCGATATCGCCCGCCAGCCGGTATGACCGCTCGGCAGCCCCATCACCGTCGTGGACCAGCCTCGCGTCGATGTTGCAGTGGCAATACCCGCTGATCTGCCACCAGTAGAGTCCGTGAATGTTAACTATATGCATCTGCGGAAGCCTCGAGGTCGGTCCCTGTTACCTCCGAGGTCACTCCGCGATAGGCCTCAGCGCAGACGGTGCTTGGGTAAAGCAAGAAATAGTTCCGCATCGCCCGAATGAAGAGTCAAAAACAAGTTTTACCCACCCCCCCCAACCCCCCCCCAAAAACATACACAACATTAACCAAACCTAAAACTAACCGCGGGACCAAATATAAAACAAAAAAATGAAAAGAAAAAAACTGGCAGGGCGAGCACGCAGCTGCAAGGCACGGCCGCCACTCATCCTTTAAACTAAGCTCTATTTTCAGGATTATGAGAAATGCTGAAGAAACCTTAGACTAACAATGGTATTACATAGGCGAGGGAAGTTAAGCTTTTTGGGTCAAGATTACCCATTCTAGTAGAAATGCATATAACAAGTATACACAGAGACAAGTTATACTGCTGCCATTTTAATAATGTTTTTCACAAGGTTTTGATTTAATTGCATCCAATTTCTCTCTTCACACTTCAAAAGAATACAGTAATGAAATTCCTTTGGCACATTATTGAGGTCGTTAAATGTTTCTCTCTGAAAAGCGTACTGAGTGGGCAATTTTGGCTCCAGAGCAAGTTTAATTATTGTCTCTGGAGATATTGGAATGGAAATTTGTATTCTTTTTTGTTATTACTAAATCCAAGACAATGAAAAGATTAATTACTTGCGCAATGTACTGGTGAAAGTGAAAGTGATTAAATAGTAAATGTGGGATAAATGCTTTTCTGCAAGCATTTTTTTGCTTTTTTAATTTCTGTGTGATGTAAATCTTAATTGATCATCTGTTTTATGATGATTTGGGGAAAAAACTATAAAGCAAAACCAGTGGCCACAAACTTAAAAAATTGCACAAGAAATTGTCAATAATCAGCATTTTTGAACAATTATCTTCATTAATATATATTTCAGATGGCTGTATTTTTATTTGGATATTAAACTAAATATAATCTTTTGTTGTAATAAACAATGAATGGTGAATTATTTTGTATGAAGCAATACTGATTTTCCATGATTTTTGTTCTTAATTGTCCAGACTTGAATAACGAAGTAGCGCATTATGAAGCATCAAGACCCATATATGATGATTTCGCGCCAGCAGCACCGATCAAGAATGACCTTCTTCATAGCCTGATGCCACATCACGGAACTTCATCTTGACCACCTTGTTGAACGACAAAATTTAATATCACCCAGCAGTTCTCTTACATCCCTTTATTCTGTTGCTCAAAGAGGCTTTACTGAGCATATGGAAAATACGGAACTATGCAATTATAAGCCAGAAAGACAATCTGTCAACTAACTAAAGCCACTATGGAAAACATTGATTCAAATTAGATGCACAGCAAAAACAAGCATTAAATTCATTGTTGTACAAACACCGATTATGATAGAAAGGTAAGTTACCCTGCATATTTAACCTTGATATTTTTCCAAAGAGCACTTCTCTCCAATGAATATAGTTAAGGTTTTCTCCAGTATTAGCGAATTGGTGTAACATCATGTACACAGGAAATACTTAAAATATTGATTGACCTTTTTCTTAATCATACCCTTCTGCCTCACCCCCAACCTACAAGTGGCAACACATTCCTCACCCTGGTCTTGCAATAATTTGAAGGTTATGCCACCAGGAGATGATAACCCAAGGCTTTGGGTAAGGCTGATTTCTGAGATTTTTTTTCTTTTCCCCCACCACCTCCTGAATTTTCAGTGGTGATTTCTGTTATTTGTTAACACATTCTGAGGTTATGAATGTAAACACTCCCTTCTTAACTTCCTTGAATCCCCTTTTTTTTGCAAAATTAGTAAATGTTGGAAGTTCACAGCATAACCATGAAAAGAATATAGATTATCATTTTGTCTACAATTCTTCAGACAACTTGGTTGTCTTTCAGCCAGCAATGTTATGTATCCAGTTTATTATTTTATATAGATATTGATCCATTCTTATTGCATGTGTTGTGCTTTTCTTACATTTTAGTTTAAAAGCAAACTTTTTATTTTTGAAAATAATCAAAGTCACACATATGGATGATGTTCGAAACAAAGGGAATGAGTGTTTAGGATTTAGAGTGAGAAGTATTTTCAAAGAGCAATTGATGCAAGGTTACAACAGAAAATAACCAGAATATCCGTCTGCTAGTTAGTTTGGGGGTAGGTGACCACTAAATGAGAATATGTTAGTGGGATGAAAACAATTATTAAATAAACAATTATTAAATAAACTGTTGTTCAGATATAATGTATCAGAGTAATGTATGTTGATATAACCCTATCCTCCAAATGATTTTAGGGATACATATTTTTTATTTCTAATTAAACCTAAGCTAATTATTTGTGTAGTTTCTAGCATGAAGCAGCCATATAATGTTCAACTAAAGAGATCTAATCAAACCTTTTCTTTTGAATCTGTTTCCAGATCACATGATTTTAAAAATAGTTGTCTTTGTCAACAATAACTTGCCCCTTGAACTTTGTAAAAATTTCCCAAGGTGCTTAAAGGGATGTATCAAACAAAATGGGATGTTGTATTGAGTAAAGAGAAAGGACAGATGCCAAATAGCGTGATAGGCTAAATAAGGAGTATTGACACAGAAACCTTGGATGAGGAATGGGTCATTTAGTCTGTCATGTTTGTTTACTATTTCATGATTATTGTGGCTAATCTGTGATTAAATTTGCCAACCTGACTATACTTCAGAAGCTATAACCACTTGCAGTGACATTATTTGAACTGGTAATTTTCATCCATTGTCTGGCTTATCAACTGTGTATTTGTGTGTGTGTGTGTGTGTGTGTGTGTACATTTGCAACAAAAAACAGTGCTCAAATGATCTAACATAAATTATGACTGGTGATCTTTAAATGAACTGAATATGAAGAAGGTAAATGTACATGTAAACACATTGTAATTAAATTTCTCCTTTTACCAACAGGCAACTCTGGATAAATTGCTCGAAGTAGATGAGTGTGGTGATTATCGTCCTCGAACTCCAATAGGGCTGGGTCCTAGTATCTCTGTGACGGCTTCCTCCCTCTTGCATAACTTACTTGATCTGGTGGACCGATACTGGAATGGTTCAAGATCCCTTCACACAAATCAGAGGTTTCTTAGTAAGTTGTAAACCACTCTGATTTATTAGGCAGTCCTTCAGGATTGAGAATGACTTGCTTCCACTCCATTTTTGGGGGGTTGGGAGCTGGCTCGCTCTCTTCCACACAAGCATAGTTGTTGCTTCATGGGGTGGGTGGGTGTTTGAGATTTTGTTTGGTCCATCTGTTTTTTGAACGTGCTCTTCATAACTTCCTGTTGTTGGGACTCAAGGTGTTTACTGTCACCGTGGAAGCACATTCTCCATATTGAGTGATCACTGGCTCATGGGTTTCCCTTGAGTTGGAAAGGAAGTTTGTTTTGCTTCTTTGAGGACGCTTTTATGAAAATTCTATAAACATTCCTTTATCCTCCAGGAAATCTCTTACCTTTTCTGAGTTCAAGAATAGTGTTCTTGTTTATGGAGTCTGGTGTCAGGTGTGCAGACAGCAAAGCCTACACACCAGTGCTGACTGAACATGATCAGAGTCTTGATATTGGGGTGATACGTGAGGACACTGACACTGGATCATATTTTCTGTCAATGTGATTTGGAGGATTTGCAGAGACACATTAATAGTAGTAATTTGTGGTACCTACTATAGATTGCCAAAGTCTTTAAAGCATATCGGAGGATGGGGATCGCTGCTGCTTGTCAGGTTTGAGGCCTTGAACTTTAAATGGAGCTGGTGATGAATTTTATTATTAATGTCTTCCTTTGTTGAGAGAATGAAATGGCAAAAGATGCATATTTTCCAGGACCATGTTATATATCTTGTGGGGACAGGAAGTGGGGAGGTACAAACATTGATTGGGTGTTGTAACTCATTTAATAAGATTTGGGGTTGATTACTTCATATTTTTTGTTTTTAATATAGTCGTTCATTTCAATCTAAATAACGTGATTTGATTAGCAAAAATAACCGAACAAGCCTATGCTGCTAATCTTTTTGTTTCCCTGCAATATATCTTCAAAGAAAATAATGCTAAATTAATATTCTTGTGAAAATACTAATATTAATTTTGCAGATTTTGCAGATTTTGTAATGTAAAAACTTTAGTGAATATTTGGGAATTTTGAACGGATAATTTGTATTAAATCTGAGGAATATTTAGCCTTCAAGATTAAAGTCACAACTCAGATTATTTAGAATTCATCTGTCAAGATTTTTTGAGGCAACAGGATCTTGATTAAACAATGAAACACAAAAACAGTTTGTACACTTCATTCAGCAAATAAAATGTTACAGTTTCATTAGATATATGGAGATGGTGGTGTTGGGGGGGGGGGGGGGGGGTGGAGAGAGCAGATGACCACAAAAACGTGTCAGTGTAATTTATGGGGAAAGGTTCCACAAACGTGGTCATGAGTATTTATGCAAGAAAGGGAAAAAAAAAAACATTGCGGTAGGCAACATCACACACCGCCTTGGTTGGCCTTGGCACAGAATTGGAGACACCTGGGCAATTTAGTGCCACATGTATGTTTTGCTTTCATGTCACAAAATATCTGATGATAGGACATTTTCATACCTTTGTGGTTAAATTAATGAGGTTAATAAACAATTAGAATTAGTCTGATTTATCTTTCTAAAAGTAATATAAACCACGAAATAAAATGAAATGTGTTCTGTGATTAAATCTTCAGCACAATTGTATTTTCCTTTTCCTTCCCAAAACTTTGTTAGACCACATGAAGTCATGGTAGTAACTATAACACAAGTTAACAAATTAATTAAGTTTGAAGAATTATATATTCATGGCAGTACAATTATGCTGTTGTGCCTCAGCTTATAGCAACTTAAAAAAAAACACAAATTCTTCACGAGCTCTAAAAAGTGCTTATTTGTGGACCCTTGTAAAGCAAAATATAAAATAATTAATTATGTTGAATGAAAAACTGAAGTTCTCTATGCTATAAAACTCTCCTAATGCAATAAAAACAGACTATGTTTTTGGACTAGAGATTTTTTTTTCTTTTCCTTTGTTTCTTCTCTTTTTTTTCTCCCACATTCAATCATAATTTCACAATTGCAATGTACGATACTATAGTACGGTTCCTCTGCTCATAGAACTACCTATCTAATGTGCAGAACTCCGATTCCAATTTCAAAAATTCAAAGAAAAAAAGCCTAGAAAAAAAGGTTAAAAAAAGCATTACGGAAGAGAACAAATCTTGCTGAACCCCAACCAGAACAGAACAGGCTCTGGACTAGACACGGCCGAGTTACATCGTGGTTGAAACAACATTTGACTCAGAAACCAAGATGATGTAGTTAAGTAGCATTAACTGCTTTTGGTTACTTGGTAATTGCCACAAATCAGTTTGTTCTAATAGTAATTAAAATTGCAGAAAAAATAATTCATCTTGTTTTAGTTTTAGTAAAAACCAGACCTTCAAAACAAAACAAAGCTTTTTTGGGCAACACATCTGAGAACTGTTCTACAGGAAACAGGGATTTAGGGGTTGATCTCTAGAATATCCAGCCTTTTATCCACTTGGAATTCCATGTGCTGTGGTAAATTTGACCCTTGTGTTAATCCTTTTAATTCACCCCGCCATTAGCTTTCAGCTGCCCTGTTACAAAATGTTGAAATTCCCTCCCTAAACTTCTTGCACATTTAACTTTTTGTTCTTTAAACACACTCCCTAAAATCTATCTTTTGACCCAGCTTTTGCTCTCCTTGCAAAATATTTATTCAAGCAGTTTTGTATCAAATTGTATTTGATAATGCTCCAGTTAAGAGAGTTGAAGTGTCTTATTTCAGTGTTGTTGATAAACTATATGCAGTTAATCCATTCTGGAAAACAAAATCATAAAAGGTTAAACTTCCCGTAAAGTAGGCATACTTTAAATCTTCTTTAGAATCTAAGGTACTGTGCTAAAGCAAATTTTACATAAAATTAGCACTATGATCTCTTTCAATTTAAAATATTTTCAAAATATATAACTTTGAAGGTATATACTTTAAAGTGAGAGGTGAAAGATTTAACAGGAAACCGAGGGGCAACTTTTTACACACAAAGGGTAGGGTGGGTATGTGGAACGATCTACCAGAGGAGGGTGTTGAGGCAGGTACTATAACAACATTAAAAATACTTTTGTACAGGTACATGGGTAGGAAAGGTTTAGAAGGGCCAAATGCATGCAGCTGTGACTAGTGTAGATGGGGCATCTTGGTTGGTGTGGGCCCGTTGAGCCAAAATACCTGTTTCCATGTTATATGACTCCATGACTCTGACTCTAAGAAAGAATAGCATTTCATTTTTACTGTATGTAAATTTTATTTTTCTATCCAAACACTGCCCCACTAAATTAAAAAAAAAAACTAAAGATTCACTCTTTTTGCTGTTGTCTCGTATAGCTGTCTCATTGATATTCCAAAATGAAATGTACTGTAATAAATTTTCTCATGAGTAATAGCTTTGATACAGTGATGCGTATTAGTCAATAATATAAAATATACAACACAAAGAGGAAAATATTTTAGATAGAAAAAAATACAACATATATTATAGACACAAAATGCTGGAGTAACTGCGGGTAAGGCAGCATCTATGGAGATTTGACTATGATATCAGTGATATTTTGTTTGAATATCTTTGAAGGAATCATTAAAAGGAAGGTTAGCAAAAGTACAGGATGAAAACAATAAGCTACGCTCTCAGTTAACAAGCTTGGAACTTGCGAATTGTGCTGGAAATCAACTACAGAACAGTAGGTCTCTTTTTTCTCATTTACAATGTTTCTGTAGATACAACTTCTGAAATGAAAATGGAAAAGCTGGAAATACTCAGCAGGTCAAACAGCTTCTATGGGGGGGGGGGGGGGGGGGGGGGGGGGGCGGGAGGGGAGGGGGGGGGGGGGGGGAATTAGTGTTGAAGTTTCAGCCTAATGAGTTTTCATTCAACGAAAGGGAAATAATGGAAAAGGAGGAAAAATATTTGAACTGTCGGATACACATTATAGAAGCAAAACAATGCAGATGCTGTAAAGCCAAAGAGTGCTGAGATATATTATGTTCAGACAATATCTGAAGGGAGTTAACAATTTAATTTGATAACCAAACTGATTTTAAAAAAATGGCTAGTTATTTGAAATTGTTGAATATACTGATAAATCCTAAGGACTGCAAAACAGATCTCTAACGCTGTTATAGACCTGGCATCACCCTTAAGAATATTCTGAGAATTATACAATACTTGTAACAGTTTATTCTGTTATAAACATGGAAAATTATGCAAATGTGCAGCATGTCAAGCATTATCCATGGAGAAGTAAACAAATCTTTCAAGTGATGACTTGATCTGGTGAAATGTCATGAACTTGAATCATTGATTCTGTTTTTGCAAAGGATCTTCTGTTCCACTTGAATTTCAGATTTTTGCTTGCAAAAAATTGTCATGACTTGTTTTTATATTGGACTGTATTATTTATAGCCACGGATACCTTGCGTGATTTATTTAACCTCCTCGTGCACTTATCAGAAGGACTTTTCAGGAAAGGTTTAAAAGATTAAGAAATTTAGATCAAAATAGTAAATAAAATTAAGCATTTTGTTTTTAATTGCTAATGCTATCATACATTTAAATAATTAAATGTATGATAGCATTTGCAAATTAAAAACAAAATTCTACCTTTATTATTTATGTAATTTTAGTTTTTACAAATCAGATAACTGAAAGTTAGTGTTTCACAGAGTTTTAACCTAAATACAAACCAAGTTGAAAAATAATTTATTATATTGAATTTTTTGCTGTTTGGCTGTTTTCTTAGAGGATCTGCAGAAAGACAATGAAAGACTAAATTTGGAGGTGGAATATTTGAATCAGCAAATTAAACAATACAACAAATTACAAGAAACTGTCACGATGTTGCAAGAGAGTCATAGGTAATAAAAATAAAGAAAAATATTGTTAAATCGTATTTTAAAATAATGCTAGATATGCTAATGTCTGATTAGAAATTAGATTAAAAAATTAGATTAGAAATTAGATTCAAAATTAGAATCTAGGATAGTAAGAAAACTGATATTTTAATATATTTTTTTCCCTTGCCTATCTACTACTTAAAGATCAAGAATGTATCTTAAAACGATTTCAAATTACTATATTTTATAATTTCTGGGATTTTTTGTTTGTTTTCTGCAGTATTGTGAAAAACACTTAACCATTATTTTACAATTTAGCAGTAAACACTAAAAATAATTCCATGATTGAATTTTTACAAAAGTATATTATCTCAATGGGGTTAGGTTAGGTAAGGGGGAGGTACAGCGAGACCTGGGTGTCCTTGTACACCGGTCACTGAAAGTTGGCGTGCAGGTACAGCCGGCAGTGAAGAAAGCTAATGGAATGCTGGCCTTCATAACAAGAGGATTTCATTATAGGAGTAAAGAGGTTCTTCTGCAGTTGTATAGGGCTCCGGTGATACCACATCTGGAGTATTGTGTACAGTTTTGGTCTCCTAATTTAGGAGGACATCCTTGTGATTGAATCGACCAGTGGCAGCGTTGGTTTCACAGATTATGACCCTGGGATTGGCGGCCTGTCATATGAGGAAAAATTGAAAAGATTGAAAAGGCTTGTATTCAACTGGAGTTCAAGGAAGGGGTATGAGGGTATCTTAAGAAACATAAAATTATAAAAGGGGGGGGACGACAAAGTAGATGCAGGAAAAAATGTTACCAATGTTGGGCGATCTGTCCAGAACCAGGGGCCCGGTTCTAGAATAAAGGGGAGTCATTTGAAGACTGAGGTGAGTTGTTTTGTGTGTGGATTCCTCACAGTGGGCAGTGGAGGCCAAATTACTGGATGGATTTAAGAGAGAGTTGGATAGAGATCTAGGGGCAAGTGGAGTCAAGGGATATGGGGAGAAGGCAGGCACGGGTTATTGATAGCGGACGATCAGCCATGATCACAATGAATGCCCGTGCTGGTTCGAAGGGCCGAATGGCCACATCCTGCACCTATTTTCTATGTTTCTATGTTTCTATATAACTAAACAATCTGTATCAATTGTTGGCTATATTTTTTTTTCCTGGATTTTCATTTTCATTACACGTAATTTGCACATAAAAGTATAGAATACACATCTTTTAGAAAAGGCATATGCACTGATTATATTTATTTTGGCATTCTCATTGTTGGCCAAACAGTTTCTTCATAATATCCAAACATAATCCAGACCTTGTAGGATAATTGTAGTGTGGCAGTATGTACGTTGTCAACTGCAGATTCCCAGGCTGAAGAAGTGCTGATCTCAGACCTTGTAGGACAATCTGATGAGCTCCCTAAGTATCCGAGAGCATTTTAGATCAGGACCTGAAACACCACTTATCAATGCTGCCTGACCCTCTGAGTTAACCATATAACAATTACAGCATGGAAACAGGCCCTCTCGGCCCTTCCAGTCCATGCCGACCATTTGTTTTCCCCTAGTCCCATCTACCTGCACTCAGACCATACCCCTCCATTCCCTTCACGTCCATATACCTATCCACTTTACTTTTAAATGTTAAAATCGATCCTGCCTCCACCACTTCTGCTGGAAGCTCATTCCACACAGCCACCACCCTCTGAGTAAAGAAGTTCCCCCTCACATTACCCCTAAACTTCTGTCCCTTAATTCTCATGTCATGCCCTCTTGTTTGAATCTTCCCTACCCTCAATGGGAAAAGCTTATCCATGTCAACTATCTTGTCTATCCCTTTCATCATTTTAAAGACCTCAATCAAGTCCCCCCTTAACCTTCTGCGCACCAAAGAATAAAGACCTAACTTGTTCAACCTTTCTCTGTAACATAGTTGCTGGAACCCTGGCAACATTCTAGTAAATCTCCTCTGTACTCTCTCTATTTTGTTGACATCCTTCCTATAATTAGGCGACCAAAATTGTACACCAGAATTGGTCTTACCAATGCCTTGTACAATTTTAACATTACTTCCCTACTCCTTGTTTCAATGTTCTGATTTATAAAGGCCAGCACACCAAAGGCTTTCTTTACCAACCTATCTACATGCGATTCCACCTTCAGGGAACTATGCACAGTTATTCCTAGATCCCTCTGTTCCACAGCATTCCTCAATTCCCTACCATTTACCATGTACGTCCTATTTTGATTTGTCCTGCCAAGATGTAGCACTTCACACTTTACAGCATTAAACTCCATCTGCCATCTTTTCAGCCACTTTTCCAAATGGCCCAAATCTCTCTGTAGACTTTGAAAATTTACTTCATTATCCACAACACCACCTATCTTAGTATCATCTGCATACTTACTTATCCAATTTTCCACCCCATCATCCAGATCATTGATGTACATGACAAACAACAGTGGACCCAACACAGATCTCTGAGGCACCCCACTGGTCACCAGCTTCCAACCTGACAAACAGCCATCCACCATTACTCTCTGACATCTCCCATTCAGCCACTGTTGAATCCATCTTGCTACTCCGCCCTTAACACCCAAAGATTGAACCTTCTTAACCAACCTTCCATGGGGAACCTTGTCAACAGCCTTACTGAAAACCATATAGACAACATCCACTGCTTTACCCTCATCAATTTCCCTAGTTACCGCTTCAAAAAATTCAAGAAGGTTTGTCAAACATGACCTTCCAGGCACAAATCCATGTTGACTGTTCCTGATCAGACCCTGTTTATCCAGATGCTTATATATATATTATCTAAGTATCCTTTCCATTAATTTGCCCACCACTGACGTCAAACTAATAGGTCTATAATTGCTAGGTTTATTCTTTGAACCCTTTTTTAAACAATGGAACAACATGCTCAGTACGCCAATCCTCCGGCACTATTTTCCCGTTTCTAATGACATTTGAAATATTTCTGTCATAGCTCCTGCTATTTCTACACTAACTTCCCTCAATGTCCTAGGGAATATCCTGTCAGGACCTGGAGACTTATCCACTTTTATATTTTTCAAAAGTGTCAGTACTTCCTCCTCTTTGAATCTCATAGTTTCCATAGCTACTCTACTTTTTTCCCTTACCTCACAGAGTTCAATATCCTTCTCCTTGGTGAATACCGAAGAAAAGAAATTGTTCAATCGTTACTCCAGCATTTGATGTCTATGGTATAAACCAGGATCTGCAGTTCCTTTCTATTGTATATTATACTTGAACATCACTGAGGCCCCAACCACGGGTGAACAACAGAGGACAACAGAGGAGGAGGACTGAACTTTGGTGCCTTCCTTCACAGTGGGAAACTTTGATACCGATGTGTGGGAATGTTTGTGTTAAAGACTATCGTGTTATGTGTTAAAGAAGGAACTGCAGATGCTGGAGAATCGAGGGTTACACAAACAGCTGGAGAAACTCAGCGGGTGCAGCAGCAACTGGGAGAGTCTGAAGAAGGGTCTCGACCCGAAACGTCGCCTATCTCCTTCGCTCCTTAGATGCTGCTGCACCCGCTGAGTTTCTCCAGCTTTTTGTGTAACCCTATCGTGTTATGTGTTCTTTATTTTATTCGTATGGCTGTATGGTGACCACAATTGGTACATGTGACAATAAATGTCTTTTGTCTTGTGCCCTATGGCAATTGGTCATTGACTGACATGGGACAGAGGTCAAAACAGGTTTTCTATGTACTGTGGCAGCAAAAGACAGAATAAAACAAATTTAGTGTTATTTTGTAAGACATTCTTAAAATCAAAAGTGAAATAATTCATATTTTTTGGATAATTTGAAATAATTTTTTTTTTTTTAATTGAAGTTGAAAATACCACTACTTTTAAATTCATTAAAGGTCCTGTTTCATTTTTGACCAGCCTTCTCAAAGCATTTGCTTCCCAGAAAGTTGCTGTCCCTCCAGAGTGTATTAACCGGTGGATAATTTGTGAGAGCAGGCGGAATACAGTACACTGACAGTGAAAAAGAAAATAAGGTGGGGAAAGTGAAAATAAACACAAAGAAAGGGACCAAATTGTTTAAAAGGGAACCAAGAAGTCTTCTAAATGCATGTAAAAAGTGAAGAAGAGGAGCACCATGTAGAGATCAAGAAGGTTGACCTATGCATAAAGGTGGAGGCATGTGCATTCACTAACTTCACTGCTAATTTCCATCCTGCACTCAAATTCACTTGGACTTAGATTGGGCATCCTGATTGACATGAACAAGTTGGGCCAAAAGGCCTGTGTCCGTTCTCTATGACTGAAAGGCTCGGGGCAATTGCATTATCTATATAACCAAAAGTCTAATCTTGACCACTTCCTGTCTGCGCTGTATATTGATTTTAGGAAACACGCTACCCTATATTGCTATGATTTCTGGCCATCTTACTCGCAGTCCGCCTCTGTTGAGCCCGCCCCGAGGATTTTTCTGATCGATGAAAAATAAAAAAGTTATGAGTGTTTAAAGAATCTTGTACCTCTGCCTGAAACTGCAATGGAAATGAAATGAAAATGCAATGAGCTGTTTGGCCTGCCCTGTGCCTGAAACTGCAATGGAAATGGAAATAAAATGAAAATGCAATGAACTGTTTGGCCTGCCCTCTGCCTGAAACGGCAATGGAAATGGAAATGAAATGAAAATGCAATGAGTTGTTTGGCCTGCCCTGTGCCTGAAATTGAAATGGAAATGAAATGAAATTAGTTGTTTGGCCTGCCTGAAACCACTAATTTCTGCCCACAAGGCCCCTATTAGCTGAGAAACCAGTCCCTTTTGCTCAAAATGCCCGTATCTGCCCAGGAGGACCCTTTTGGCCCAAATGGCCCGTGCCAGGCCAGGAAAAGTCCAGAAAAAGTGTCTTTCACTGAGATTTCACTCTTTTTAAAAAAGAGACCCATCGGCCCATCAGCTCTGTGCTAGCCCAGGAGGTCCCTTTGGCCCATCAGTAAGTATGCCCCCTGCAAGTATTAAATCTCACCCCAGTATTTTTCTCCCTCCCTTCATTGGCTCCCTGTGAGATACAGGCCAGGGTAGACTTTCCTCCTTCATTGCTGTGATCTGCAGAAAAATATGAACAATGTCTAAAATTGATTCCACACACTCTCCACATTCTCTCTCAGTCTCTCACCTGTTTTGGGCAGAACTTTTGGCAGTTTCTGAGCTGCCAGCCCACCAGCCCTGAGTGACTGAGCTGCCAGCCCACCAGGCCTGAGTGACTGAGCTGCCAGCCCAAGAATCCATTCGGCCCACAATGTCCATACTAGCCCTCTGGAAACCGGTACTTCGTCCCACAACCTTCCTAGCACACTCCAGACCCCCCCCCCCACTGGCCACAAATATTAAAATAGGTGGAGAGGTGGAATATAGCATTGGGGGACCAGCCCTCCCATGTGAACATGGGACCCGACGGTATCGTATCCACTATAAAACACCTGTACAGCCACATATGAAGTATTGTGCCCAGTTCTGGTGGTCAATAAAAGAACCAAAACTAACATAGGAATATGCACACTTTACACAGTGAGTGATTTGTGTCTGGAATGTAGTGTCAGATGTAGTTGTGGAGGTATCTTCATTGGAGCATTCAAAAGAGCTCCAATAGTAGATAATATACAATTGTCTCCCTAAGTATCTGAGAGCAAACAAGTTGCAACAAAAGGGCTGGAGAGTGGAAGCTGCTGGATTGCTCCTAAATAGAACAACTTTTGCACTTGATGAATCAAATAGCCTCCCGTGTTACCGTTTTGTGTTTCAGGTTCAATTTTTTTAATTTAAATACATTTTATAGTTAGAAGTACTGTTGTAAGTTTATAATACTGAATTTCTAATACTGAAGTTAATTCTGCTGTGTTAATCAATTGCTTTTCTTAAAAAATCTTTTTAGGTCTCTAATATCCACCAATAATTACTTGCAAGAGCAGCTGCACATAAGTCCTGTAGGCCAAAAGACAGACATGTCACATCATCTTGGTTCTCATCGGACAAAAACATGGAGCAAACTGTCTACCTCAGGAATCTCAGAACTACCCATATCCAAATGTAGCCATCACAGTAATACAGATATACTGTAATAAAAGTGCTGTATATTACAGTAAATCAAAAATGACTAATTCTAATTAAATTAGTGCCTTTTGGAAATTGTACAATGGCTATTATTAAGTTATTTTTAGTCCAGCAAATCTCTTATTTAGTCAAAATTTTGAGTTGGTCTGCAATAAATATGCTGTATTAATACTGGACCAGTGGGAATAAGTACTTTGTATTGTTAAATAGAAGATTAACATGGAATTAATTTGTCTCGGGGATGGGACTTGTGTATTAAAAATCTATTTTTTTAATCTGATGTATCATGTGTGAGTTTTGCAATAATCCTGAAATTTGTATTTACATCTGAATTTATTTTCATGCAATAATAGTTGCTTAATGTTTTATCTGCAACAAATTAGAGAGAATAAATATTTTATTAGTCAGCCAAATATAGTTATTTTTTACTTATTTAATGGCCTGACATTAAACTAATTTGATTTAATGATGCTTACAAACCAAAACCTCAGCCCCATATGCAAATTGTTTGTGATGGGTGAGAAATGTGCAACTCACTTCCATAGTTGTTTCTGTCTGGTTTGCTAAAATAGACACATTTAAGTGCACACGAATAAATCTAGTTATTAATTATTATGTCTACCATATGATATAAAGAAGTAAGATTTACATTAAATTGTACTCCAATTAGTACAATAGTATCCTAAATTGTCTATAGAGTTAAAAATAATATTTTTGCAAACATTCAACTAATGTCAACTGAGGTAAACCAAAAGATGGAATCAGTAGATAGGCCAGTCAGGATCATCACCTGAATCATTAACACGTCCTACAATCTTATTTTACGTTTTAGATTTACAGCATCTGAGAAGAAAATGGAAGCATAAAACTGCAGAAGCTGAAAATCAAAAATAAATAAATATAGAAATGCTCAATAAGAGAAATAACAAATAGAGGAAATGTTTAACACATTATCTAGGGTCACAATATCTGCGGGGAGAGAAACAGAGTTAATGCTTTAGGGAAATTAATTTTCTTCAGTTCTAAACATTTATTTAATCTGGCTAGTTATAAAACATAGTTGCACAAAAATGTACAAGTTATCATTCCCTATTATCTTCACAGTATTGGCTAAAACAGAGGTAACAAGATTCAGTATTCAGAAAGTATTCAGACCCCTTTTACCACACTTTAAGTTACGGCATTCTAAAATGGATTAAATTCATTTTTTTATCATGAATCTACACACAATACCCCATAATAAAGTGAAAACAGGTGTTTAGAAATTTTTGCTAAGTAATTAAAAAGAAATAACTGAAATATCACATTTACGTAAGTATTCAGACCCTTTACTCAGTACTTTGTTGAGGCACCTTTGACATCGATTACAGCAGCAAGTCTTCTTGGGTATGACGCTAGAAGCTTGGCACACGTGTATTTGGCTAATTTTTCCCATTCTTCTCTGCAGATCCTCTCAAGCTCTGTCAGGTTGGATGGGGAGCGTCAATGCACAGCTATTTTCAGGTCCCTCCAGAGATGTTCGATCGGGTTCAAGTCCAGCGTCTGGCTGGGCCACTCGAGGACATTCACAGAATTGTCACAAAGCCACTCCTGCGTTGACTTGGCTGTGTGCTTAGGGTCGTTGCCCTGTTGGAAGGTGAACCTCCGCCCCAGTCAGGTCCAGAATGCTCTGGAGCAGGTTTTCATCAAGGATCTCTCTGAACTTTGCTCCGTTCATCTTCCCCTTGATCCTGACTAGTCTCCCAGTTCCTGCCGCTGAAAAACATCCCCACAGCATGATGCTGCTACTGCCATGCTTCACCGTAGGTATGGTATTGGCCAGGTGATGAGCGGTGCCTGGTTTCCTCCAGACGTGACGCTTGGCATTCAGGCCAAAGAGTTCAATCCTGGTTTCATCAGACCAGAGCACCAGAGAAAACAACCCATTTGGCAAACTCCAAGCGGGCTGTCATGTGCCTTTTTCAGAGGAGTGGCTTCCGTCCGGCCACTCTACCATAAAGGCCTGATTGGTGGAGTGCCACAGATATATTTGTCCTTCCGGAAGTTTCTCCCATCTCCACAGAGGAACTCTGGAGCTCTGTCAGAATGACCATCGAGTTCTTGGTCACCTCCCTGACCAAGGCCCTTCTCCCCGATTGCTCAGTTTGGCCGGGCGGCCAGCTCTATTAAGAGTCCTGGTGGTTCCAAAGTTCTTCCATTTAATAATGACGGAGGCCTCTGTGCTCTTCGGGACCTGCAATGCTGCAGAAATTGTTTCATACCCTTCTCCAGATCTGTGTCTCGACACAATCCTGTCTCAGAGGTCTATGGACAATTCCACGTTGAGAATATCCTAATTATGTAATACATTGTAGTGTAAAATATTTCATTAAGTAAAAGATTAGCTTGGCATTTTTGAGTTCTAAGTAAGCTGAAGTTTGCAAGTCTGTAGTATACTAGAAAAGCTGTGGTAATCAGGAAGCCTGCATACCAAATTTGCCTGATAGTGCTTTCTGTTATGCCCAAGGATAAGACGATTGGCAATAGTGGGAGAGGATGTGTTTCTTGGGGACTCGGGAATTTCTATAAGAGGCTTTCTGTGCTGTTACTGATATTGATGCTTACATTGTTAAGACGGAATTGCAAATGTTGAGCTTTTGACTAAGTTCCTGTTGTTTAGAGGTTTTGTGATCAACAGTTTGTGATTGATATAACCATAGAATGACAAGTATTGTGACAGCGACAAATATACTTTGAATGGGTACAGCCTGTGATTGATTTGTGTTAAATGTAATTGCTGCAACTCTGTATAAACATGTGACTACGTTTCCAAAATTCTATAAAATATGCTGTTGGTCTTTGTTCATTAGAGTGGTAGCTCCGAAGAGTTAAGTGTGTGTTGCATACTTGACTCTGTATCCCTGACACTCTTGCCGGCTGATGATCAGTAAAGCTTGTGTTGGTTTACCTAACCTATTGTGAGTTGTCTGTTTTAAGAAATGAACCTTAACATTGTCTTCATGGCTTTGTTTTTGCTATGACATGCACTGTCATCTGTGGAATCTTATATAGACAGGTGTGTGCCTTTCCAAATCATGTCAAATCAATTTAATTTACCACTGGTAGACTCCAATCAAGTTATAGAAACATCTCAAAGATAATGGAAACTGGATGAACCTAAGCTCAATTTTGAGAGTCATAGCAAAGGGTCTGAATACTTATGCAAATGTGATATTTCAGTTATTTCCTTATAATTACCCTGCAAAAATTTCTAAACACCTGTTATCGCTTTTTTATTATGGGGTATTGTGTGTAGATTGATGATTTAAACAAAATGAATGTAATCCATTTTAGAATAAGGCTATAATGTAACGAAATGTGTAAAAAATGAAGGGGTCTGAATGCACTGTATGTGATATCACACAGGGTTCATTCTGGGACCATTAGTTTGATGATTAAATTAAACAGATTTAATAATTGGAAAAAGATCCAAAAGTAATGTGGAAAATGTTGTACAAAATGTTTGTGGAACCAGATTGTGTAAACTGAAAGTTAGATGGAACCAGATTCAGTAGTTCCTTGCTAAAAGGAATTGGATAAATACTTCAACTCAGAAGATTATTAGGTCTACTGGGGGATGAAGAAGTGGGTTTAGTTGAGTGGTCTTGCACATAATTAACTCCTTCATGTTGTATCATTCTTGTACGAAAATTGCAGAAACTACGGTAATGTTTTTAAAAAATCGAATCTAGTATGAGGCATCTTGGTTATCATGGAAGCTTTGGGCCAAAGGGCATGTTTACATACTGTATTACTCTAATCCCTTTATTGCACTGCACAGGAAAAGTCCCTTCATTTGTAATTTTTTATCTTTTTGTGCCTGTCCTTATTTTATAGTTACACATGTTTTTAGCTGAATACCTTGCTGACCATACTGCTTCAGGTAATAATTTAAGAATAGAACATCCCGTCTCACTAGGCATTTCACTTTTTATCTCCTCATCCTTCAAATAAAAGGTGTTCTACAATGTTTATACTGATCCTGACAGCACATTTATTTTTCAAAATTAATGTTTAAACAGATGAGTGCTTTTAGGGTAAACTTCTAGCTACTTGACCCATGCTCAAGAATTTTACGGTTTGCTCTATAGTACCCTTTGTTGTGATTTGCATGTTTTTGTGATTTTTGTTTGGTGGTAAGGGTAGATCTGCTTTGTACTCAATGTGAATTGAATTATTGTATTCATTAGCACAGAGAAATAGCTGAATCAGCATCAAGCACTTAAAGATCAAGTGATCGTGCTCGGCTGCAGAGTAATGAGTCTTCTGTTTTGAGTGGGTTACCTCAAATATTTTGTAGTAGTATGACATGTTCCCCAGCATTCATTTTGCGAAAGAATGAACCAAGTGCCCTTTTTTCCCCAATGAAGGGCCCCAGGAAATAACCAAGACTACCATATGCTCTAGGTTCCTTTAGTTACACCCGTGTGTTTCAATAGCCTGGGAGTCACCAATGAGCTTCAATTTAGTTAGCATAAATACTGTGGCTACAAAATTAATTTTACACAAACAATGTTCAATAACAGTTTTCAAATGTTTGAACAGGACAAATTAAATATCAGAATGTTTAAATATGAAATGTAATGATTTTATGCACTTCTCTGTAAGAGATAAATGTAATTTTTGCACATTTCTCGAGCATAATTTTGAAACACAATTTATTAAGATTGCCATGTTTATGAAATCAAATTGTGATAGATTAATATATTTTACAAAATAATAAAATATTTTGCTTAACATTTGTTTCTATTTGGATCTGTCTTGTGCTCCACAAACTTTTTTTGTGTTTGGTTTGTTAACCCTTTTTTAATAGCAAAAAAACTATGGTTGCTTTAGTTGCCTTTTTTTAAAGCACTAATTTCTCAATAGTATTTCCTGGGACCAGCAAGGAAGCTGCCAATTTTAGGTTCATGATAGAATGAACTCAATTTAAATTAACAGCATGTGTTGCATCTATTAGGGTTCACTGTGGGGTTCCTGGGCAAGCAAAAGTTGGTTGAATGTTATGCTTGAGAAAGACTGAAAGGAGATAGAGACACATTGTAAACTGGGCAAGTCTATAAATTGGTAAAATCACAGCAAAATCACATCACAGAAAGTCTCTCATGTCATTGGGAATACAGTTGAGCCAACAACATTTTTCACAGAAGCCAGTACTAGAATGAAATTGACAAGAGGTATTTTGAGATAGAAATCTTCAGGTTACATAGACCATTGCAAAATCTACTGGGTTTTATAATAAAATATTTGACACTCCATAAGTTAAAAATATTTCATGAATGCTGTGACACTTAATTGTCACTATTAAGTAATTTTAACTTTATGCCATAGTTGTATTAAGTTTGTAAAATTATTTTCAAATCTAAAATATCTGATATTACTACAGAATAAATTGTATTTGTTTTGTAACATTAAAGTCTGAGAAAGTGTACCAAAATAGAATTGAGCAACTGAACCTTCGTTTCATCTGTATTTTCCAGCTTTGATTCTTCTAGGTAAGAAATTACTGCTTTCAAACTATGAATTAGTTGTATTTATTGTCCCATTGTACAACGCTACGATGATTTTGTCATTTTTATTGCTTTATGCGTCGGTGAGTGAGCGAAGGTGCAGACCTGCATTTTGTATTGTATTATATATCTTTATTATCATTTTTCTGAGTATTTGCATACCCAGAGGAAAACGAAAAAGCGTTTCTCAACCAGTGTCCATTCAGTGTGTGGTAAAAAATAAATAGAAATAGAGAATAAAAGTACATATATCATGAGTTCCGATCGGCAGTGGCACGACAATGGCTCTGCTTCAGTGTGTCCAGGTTGGTGTTTGGTGCACGATACTTTGGCAGGGGGCAAAGTCCGTTTATCAGTCTAATTGCCTGCGGGAAGAAGCTGAGGTGCATCCTGCTGGTTTTGCAGCTGATGCTCCTGTACCTCTTCCCAGATGGCAGGATGGAGAATATGTGATGCGATGGGTGGTATGGGTCTTTGATGATGGAGATGGCTCTGCTAATAAATCTCTTCCTGTATATGTCCAGCAATAAAGGGAGTGGAGCACCAATAATCCTGCTAGCGGTCTTCACAATCCTGTCCAGTTGGGTGCCGTTCGTACGCCTTGCAGCTCCTGAACCAGGAGGTGATGCCGTAGGTTAATGTGCTCTCGATTGTCCCCCTATAAAAAGTTCGTAGGTGTGCAGTGGGGAGACCTGCTTTCCGTAGTCTTCGGAGAGGGTGTAGTCGCTGCTGGGCTCTCTTGACCAGTGCTGTGGTGTTGGTCGTGGACGTCAGGTCATCTGACAGGTGGAGTCCTAGGAACTTCACACTGCTGACCCTTTCCACATCAGCTCCTTCGATGTGCAGAGGTGTATGGCGTTGTTTTCCCACCCTCCTGAAGTCAACCACCATCTCCTTCATTTTTCCCACGTTGAGAATGAGGTTGTGGGATTTGCACCATCCTGTGAGCAGCTCCACCTCCATCCTGTACACCGACTCATCATTGTCACTGATGAGACCCATCACTGTTGTGTCATCAGCGAACTTGTTGATGAAGTTGTTGTTGAGTCTAGCAGTACAGTCGTGTGTAAGCAGACTAAACAGCAGGGGGCTTAGGACACAGCTTTGGGGCGTGCCAGTGCTCACGGCTATGGTTTTTGATGTCCTACTGCCCACCCTGACTGTCTGCTGCCGTTGTGATAGAAAGTTCAGGACCCAGTTACATGTGCCAGCATCAACCCCCAATAACTCCAACTTCTCCACCAGCTGCTGCGGAATGATTGTGTTAAAAGCAGAGCTGAAGTCGATGAAGAGGATCCTGGCATAAGTATTTTTCCGATCAAGGTGTGGCAGTATGAGATTCAGTGTTGTTGAGACTGCATCCTCTGTGGATCGGTTGGCTCTGTAGGCGAACTGCAGTGGGTCTAGGTCGGCAGGTAGGCTATTTTGGATATGCTGCATAACCAGTCGCTTAAAACACTTCATTACTATGGGTGTTAGAGCCACTGGTCGAAAGTCATTATGGCAGGCTGGGTTTGGTTTCTTCGGGACAGGAGCGATGGTGGCACTCTTAAGACAGTTGGGCACTACTGCCTGGCTGAGCGAGGTGTTAAAAATATCTGTGAAGATATTTTATCCGTGGTTGGGGTCGGGCCCGGTGCTGTGAGTGCTGTTGAGTTGCTGCTGGGCCATCTCTGTCCCCTCCCGGGTGTCCTGTCCCTGTCCGGAGGGGGATGGAGGTGTCCGGGTTGGCCCTTGGCTGGAGGGGCTTTGGACTTGCAGACGGCACGGAGGGGTGACGCTGGCTCTGTTCCGGCTCCTGGGGGGGGGGGGGCGTTCCCCGGCGGGCTGGGGACCGTCAGCTGCGCCTCTCTCGTCCAGTGGCTGTCGGTTGGCCCCCTCGGTGTCGGCGGGGGCCGAGCACTGGTCATCGGCGGGGATGCACACGGGGTGGAGCAGGTCTGTGTGCGCGCAGCAGCCGAGAATGTCTCTCCCGTCTCCCACTCTGACCCCTCTCTCTCGCTGTTACAGCCCCACTCTCCCACTTCCGCTACCTGGCACCCCCCGTTCCTCAGATTCAATATGTTTACATATTTAAGAATAAAGATAAGAATTTATACACAGTTTATACATCCAGCGCTTCGTTCGCTTTTTCTTTATGGCGAATGACCTTTGACAAATCCCATGATTCCTTGCATTTTTCAGAATACTGAACTCGCTTATTCAGTAGACATTAGATTAACTAAAAAAGAAAGACATTTGCATATATAACCTGAAGATTAGAAGTCATCAAAACAGCAAGCAGGAAATATTGGAGAACAAGATGTGTCTTATAATTCCCAGTTTATAAGTCCAACTTTTCAAGACAGTAAAAACATTTGGGTCATAATTACCTGAAGGGTGAATCCAATAAATGTTGCTGTAAATTAAATTTTGAAAGCTGAGTTTTACTATGTTTGCTTTAATTTTTTGCTGCAGGCTTTTTTTTTGCAGGGAGGGAACATGGGCATTTACAGCCTGGGTGAACAAGAATAGCAGACCTGATTTAGAATGGTCAATGTGTTTGATCTTGGTTTGTGAAAACTTGCAACTCCAAATATAAATGTTAGCCATCTTTAGACAACTGACTGATTTTCCAAACTTACAATTTGTTTACAATCTGATAATGGAATATTGATCAATCCAAGGAGTACAAATACGTTTACCAGTATTTAGGACAATTTCTGCTAATATGATCATCATCTTGTGTTCATATTTGGCCTTGTTCCAAGAATTCTCACCCCTCTCCCCACTTCTTTGTTATTATTTCTCTAAAAATATTATATCTATCCGATATACAAACAGAAGAGCACCATTTATGTAACAACAGATGTCTGATATAAATCTGGGGCTGGGTGGCCATCTTGTAGTCTCTCCTACTTTGATCATTCCTAGGCTTGATATTTTGTTTTTTAAGATCTACCTTTTAATTTATAGTGGATGATGCAGCACACAGGTCTGCCATGATTAATTGTATTTCTAAGACTCACACAACCGCTGTCACTACTTTTTTCCACCTTTGATGACTTAGTTCTTTGGTATCTTATTCTTGTGCAGGATACGTGTATTTAATAAGCTCTTTTAAACTCCACCAAAGCCCATAAGTTAAACAATTGTGTCTAGTTTAATCAAATATTCTAATGTGTAAACTCTATCAGTCAAAATAGGTCAGCTGGGAGAACGTTAGACTGAAGATCTAAAGGTCCCTGGTTCAATCCCGGGTTTTAGCAATACCGGGGTTTATTTTAAGGGGCATCTTACAGCACCAGAGGCATGGGTTCGATCCTGACCACGGGTGCTGTGTGTACGGGGTTGCTCCGGTTTCATCCCAAAAATGGTTGAATTACTAAAATTGTAGGATACTGTTAATGTGCGGGGATCGCCGGTCTGTGGAGCCTGTTTCCGCGCTGTATCTCTAAACTAAACTAATATCTATGTGAGGTAAGGTATTGTAAACAAGCTTCAGCGGGTCGGGCCGAAGAAACAGGGAACATAGGTGAAAACAAAAAAGTATTCAGATCAGAGTGAGAGGTGGGAAGGGGAGGAGACAGCAAGGGTTAACAGAATTGAGAAAATTCAATATTCAAGCCCAAAGGATGCAGGACTTCTGTTCCTCCATTAAGTACGCCTGCTCTCACCGATGACCTCATCTCACATCAAGGTGACCTCTGTCTGACCTGGAAGGACTCAATGTCAAGGAGTTGCGGATTAAAGACAGGGGGGGAGATGGGAAGATTCCCATGGCGGATAATTTGTATTTGCAGTTCCCTTTATACATGTTTTTATTGTGAGCCCATCAATAGTGGGGGAGGGGAATGTTCTTGAAGAATGCCATTTGTGATCCTGGTGTGGAGAGCCTGAATTGGGAATTATCGATATGCCCTTCCTGCCTTCGAGTCATAAAGCCTGTCCCACCTAGGCGATAGGCGATTAAATTTCCATGCTGGACCACCTACCACCTAGTCGATGTCAAGCTACGACAAGCTACGTCAACACAATTCCTCGCGACTTGGGACGTCCGCCTACGACCACACCTACGATGACACCTATGACAACCCTCGACCACCCAGGCGACAACCTACGACAACCAAGGTCAACTTACATCCACCCGCGATATACGACAAGCTATGACCTTGTCGGCGACAACTGAAGACAAGTCACGTAATTTTGGTTCAAATTACCCAGATTTCCTATAAAAGGGGTTGCAGGGTCGTGCTTGCAATCATTCTGCAACGTGACTACCATGGAGCAACAACAGAGGGCATTGCTATTATTACAACAACAAGGCCTGCTGCTTGCAGCAGCCCTCGTGCTTACAGATCAGCCAGGCAGAAGCACAACAAGAATGGGGAAAAATAAGAAGCACAAGAAGAGGTCTGTGTGGTCGAGGTCCAGTTTGAGAAGATGATGACTGAGCTCCAGCAAGAAGATGAGGCTGCCTTTAGAAACTTCATTAGGCTTCCCACTGAGCTGTTTCAGGAGCTGAGGACATAGGTGGGTCCTCTTCTGGAGAAAAAGGAGACCTTCATGAGGAAGCCACTGGAACCAGGCCTGCGCCTAGCCATCACCCTCTGCTACCTGGCATCAGGAGACTCCTACAAGAGCCTCTCCTACAGCTTTTGTGAGATATGCACAATGCTCACAATCACTACTCAGAGACTAAATCGTGGAAGCAAGAGATTCTTTATTTGCGAGTCTGCAGAGTCGGGTGCCTCTCCAAGTTGAGACACACCGAAGTCAGAAGGGTAAACCCCCTTTATACACACAATTCTACATCCAACCTCACCTCCTTTGACCCCCTCCAATCAGACACTGAGGTGCACAATCTCTAGGTACGTCCCCCCAGTACCTCCCACATCATACATCGCATGTCCAGACATGTGCATGGTAATGAGCATTTTCTTGATCATGGGTGTGTTGTAATATTCATTTATTTTATTAAGCATGCTCAGTTGTCCATGACCTGCCCTAGTTTTACTCACCTCCAACTGAACTCTCTCAGTTCTCCTATATCAGCACTAAAGCTAAGCTATAGTGACAAGGGTCCCATCTATCACTCCCTTCTACTGATAGGGATCTATCTACATCACTCCCTTCTACCGCTATACAATGCTATCACTTCTTACTCAAGGATGGGTCTGGTAACTTTTATACGCAGCTGTGTCAGAACCCTCTTCCTGGCCTCTATCGGTTTGAATCCTCTTTAAAGCCCCTTACAATAATGGGGTTTAATCACTTTATCCCTCACACTTTCTTGTGGCCCACTACACCATCAGCAAGGTTTTCCAAGAGACATGTGAGGCCATCATTAATTCATATGGAGAAAAAAGTAATTGACTGCCTTAGTATACCAGATAAGTGGAAGAGAGTGGTGCATGGCTATCAAACCAGATGGAACTTCCTCCACACATGTGGGGCAGTGGACGGCCAGTATGTGGCCATCCAGTGTCTATCCTGGGGAGGTTCTATGTACTTTAACTGCAAGAAGTTCCATTCCATCGTACTCCTAGCTGTGGAGGTTGCAAATTACAACTTCCTTTTTGTGGATGTGGGCACACCTGGCAGTGCCGCAGATGGTGGGATCTGGAGAGAGACCTCCCTTGAGCAAACACTGGAAGAAGGAAGAGCAGGCTTTCCTGATCCAGAACCTTTGCCAGAAGACAACCCTGACCGCCTAAGCACTGGTTGGTGATTACGCCTTCCCACTCAGGTCATGGATGATGAAGCCATATGCTCACAGGCAGATGTCAAGGGAGCAGAAGATCTTCAACTACAGGCTGTCCTGGTCTAGGAGGGTCGTGGAAAATGCCTTCGGCATCCTCACCAGCAGATTCAGATGCTTGCTGACTATGATGGAGCAGGAGCCCAAGAATGTGGAGACCATTGTCTATGCAGCATGTGTCCTCCACAACCTGATCCGTACCAGAAGTGCAACAGCCACCATGGTGGAGGGTGACAGAGTGGACAACCAGACAGGCAACATCACACCAGGCTCATGGAGAGCTGGAGGACAGGCTGCACCAATGGTGGCACTGGAGAGATTGCCAGGAAACACCTGCAACATGACAGCCAAGGACCAGAGAGATCATCTCTGCACTTACTACAAGTCCGAACTAGGCAGTGTACCATGACAGAACGACATGATGTGAAGACCAGCAGCAAACAGCCCACACCACGAACAGAAGTCCACAACTACAGGAAGTGAGCCCACAACAGCAACCAAAAAATGCCCTTTTCAGTGCCACCCGCATCCTCCCAAAAGAGTTTAATTTTCAAAGCAGTAGAATGCTTGTATTTGGTATTTGTGCTTCTTTTAATGATCACATTATATGAACAATTTTGCTTTTCAATTCAGTGCAATGTTTGTGTGTTTTACTGATCTAAATATATGACATTTATATATTTGAAATTAATGCCATGATTGACAATTCTGAAAAACAAGATCTTTACACGCTAATTTGTCATAGAAATGTCAAGGATTTCCTTATTGATATTGAAGCAAACATTTATTTTAACAGCACACAAAGGTTAACAAGAGCATACTACAGTGCATACAGAAATATAATAATGACATTAGAATTGAAATTATAATAAATCTATGGACCATAATTTATTCCAAAAAAAATTGTTTTTTGACCATAGATTAGAATTAACAAAGAAATAACTAACAAAAAACAATTATATATTTAACATTAGATTATAAATAACCATTTTGAAGCAAACATATTTTAAACAACAATACTGAAATATAATAATAACATTACAATTGAAATTATCTATAATAAAACTTTGAATAACCATGGCTTGAACAATTTTTTTTTTAATTTAACATTACATTAGAAAGAACGTCATTTTAGATGTTCTTAATAATGGACTTTACATCATTTATGGACACGTGGCCCTTGGTTATCTGGGTCCAATAAGTCTGTGAGATTCAGACTCAAGTCCACACTAAGTCCAAGTCTGACAGCTTGTTCCATACACCCACCACCCTTTGGGTGAAAAGGCTACCCCTCAGATTCCTGTCAAATCTTTTACCACTTCACCTTAAACCTATGCCCTCCGATCCTCGATTCATCTACTCTGGGCAAGAGACTGTGTGCGTCTTTTCCCTATTAACCCCCCCCCCCCCCCCCCCCATTCAATCCGATTCAATTTCACTATCCATTACATTAAACGTGGTAGCCACGCCCATCTCAGCATAACCAATGCTCCACAATGATTCAATCTGCCCCGCTAGCTTCGCCAGTTACAAGTGGAGACTCCACGCTGTCACCACGACTTGTTTTATTTTTATTTTGCAGGATGCTGGGGTTTCTGAATCTGGGACAGATCAGTCGTAACATTTATAATATAAAAACTAATTCTGAACAAATAACAACTGCAGTCATAATGTAGTGTTGCCTCGCGCACCAAATTGTTCGCGTGTTTCAAACATACAGAATCATACAGTGATTCAATCCACCACGCGCTGGGCGGGTGTGGAGGCTCCAGGGGCGCGCGCGATGGGCGGGTGTGGAGGCTCCAGGGGCGCGCACGATGGGCGGGTGTGGAGGCTCCAGGGGCGCGCGCGATGGGCGGGTGTGGAGGCTCCAGCGGCGCGCGCGATGGGCGGGTGTGGAGGCTCCAGCGGCGCGCGCGATGGGCGGGTGTGGCGGCTCCAGCGGCGCGCGCGATGGGCGGGTGTGGAGGCTCCAGCGGCGCGCGCGATGGGCGGGTGCAGAGATTATAGAGCGGAGCCGAGGTTGCGCGTGTGTCCGGGAGACGGTTGTATTTAAAATGTTTGGAGGGAAGGACAAACGGACAGCGAGCGGGTGCAGCGCCTTTAAACCCTCATCCCTCGGGCCTGACGGGCTGGTTTGCACAAGTAACTGGAGACTGAGGTGAATTGAGCAATACGGGTCGTCGTGTTTTATTTTTAAAGAAGGAACTGCAGATGCTGGAGAATCGAGGGTACACAAAAAGCTGGAGAAACTCAGCGGGTGCAGCAGCATCTAAGGAGCGAAGGAGATAGGCGACGTTTCGGGTCGAGACCCTTCTTCAGACTGGTCAGGGATCAGGGAAACGAGAGATATAGACGGTGATGTGGAGAGATAAGGAACAATGAGTGAAAGATATGCAAAAAAGTATCGGTGATAAAGGGAACAAGCCATTGTAAGCTGTTTGTGGTGTGAAAATGAGAAGCTGGTGCGACTGGGGTGGGGGATGCCCAGTCGCACCAGCTTCTCATTTTCACCCCACAAACAGCTTACAATGGCTTGTTCCCTTTATCACCGATACTTTTTTGCATATCTTTCACTCATTGTTCCTTATCTCTCCACATCACCGTCTATATCTCTCGTTTCCCTGATCCCTGACCAGTCTGAAGAAGGGTCTCGACCCGAAACGTCGCCTATCTCCTTCGCTCCTTGGATGCTGCTGCACCCGCTGAGTTTCTCCAGCTTTTTGTGTACCGTCGTGTTTTATTTGTTTTACGCATCATCTGCGAGCAGGTGTTTAGAGTGCGGGTGACACACCGCGCAGTAAAAGGCTGGCAAATACACGCAGTGAGAGCCCTTCAGATGAGACGGACACTGACGGAAACACAACTCAAAGAAAACCTGCTCAAAACACAAAGTGTTGGAGGAATTCAGCAGGTCAGGCAGCATCTGTTGGGTGAATGAACCAACGACGTTTTTGGTTGGGACCCATCTTCAAATTGCACAACTGTAGGAGTGTTACAACATTTTGAGATTTAAAAAAATCAAGCCTTTAATTTATCCGATCAGATAAAGCATAAAAAGATCTTTAATTTGATACCTAATTCACTTTTGTATCTTCAGTATTAAAAAAATTATGATAATTTTCATACTCGGAAATTAGCATCTTGTTCCTTATTACTTTTCCATTGACTTAGCACAAAAGCTATGATCGAGGACAGTCAAAAGCCCATAACTTTCTTAAAAAGTAAGAGAACTGAATGAAATTTTCAGTTATTACAGATTGAAGCATTCTGAAAAAAATATGAAACATCTTACTTGGATGAGCAGAATTTAAAGCATATAATTAGTTATTTACCTAATAGTAACTAATTACAAAATTGATCGTTGTGACGGAAATAGTATTAAACACCCAGACTGCCTTAAAAATTCAAAAATGTTATAATCTCACGATCAGGACCTTAATATTATTGTATTGCATGCTGTAAGTCTGCAACAGACAGGTAAAGAAATTACAATTTCTAGCGAAAGACCAAGTCTTTATGGAGAAGATTAGTTGCTAGCTGGTACATTGGCATATCATAATCAGTAGCATCATCATACTTCTCAGATTGTAACCAATAAGCAACTCTGTACACTTTGTTGTTCTTCAACTTTTCAATTTTGGCATTGTAAACTACAAGTGTTTGCTCTTCAAACCACGCATGACATGCCTTTCTGCCCACTACTTTCCCATTAAGAATGTCCTGTAGATCATCACATTTGGAGTAGTCGAAATTCGGATAATCTCTGCTAATGCTGCCTAAATCAGTCTCTTGCTGGACATTTGAATTGACAATTTTGCATTTCTTCTTTGGAGACATCTGTTTAAAATGTAAAGAAAAAAAAAACCACTGAACAGCATTAACACAAACAAGTTATTATTTGCAGTTTTAGAAAAAAAGGTAGAAATGATAAAGGTAAAAATGATTTTTAAAAAAGGTAGAAATTAAAACGCAAAAACAAATGGTAAATACCCAACAAAAAATTAATATTCATCAGTTTCATCAAATCAATTAAATTCACCTAATTAATTAAATTCATCTAAATTCAATTACTAGATCTAAACATCTATCCATTTCTTAAGAAAAGGCTAACATTTTTAAATAGCCTAAGTATCCAAATAAACTGATCCCATTCACACAAGAATTCATAATATAACATGATTTTTAAATCTCACTTTGTCATGGATTTATATGCCAAATGGAAGGAATTCCCATAAATTAATCCAGAAAACATGCACTCTCAAGAGAATCAAAATCATTATTTTTTGCACAATACATCTGACTAAAATGGTACTGTGGATATTTAGTATGAAAATATTGATCATGGACAGACAATAACACAAAAATATAGATGATTTAGATGTTCTTATGACATGATTGTGCAAAAAAAAAGAATTTGATTATCTTGAGAGTGGATGTTTCTGGGATGTGATCGATTGGAATGTTGCCGTTGCCATAAATTTTACGTCCATATCGGCAGGCAAGATACGGCCAATTTGTTTGGGGCCTAAATAACTTTTTACGCATCATAAGATTAAAATGAAGCCACACCAAAAAGCAAGATTATATGTTAAATAAACAACATAACTTTTGTTTTGTCCTGATATTGCGATCCATGATGTTGAAGGCGTTTTTAGTCGCATTTAAGTTAAATTCAGCAACGCAATCATCCAGCAAAATTGTTTTTTAAACCGCGAACGGAAGCCCAAACGATTTTTCTTCATCAGCTAGCAGTCCGAGGAAATCCCTCTCCGACAACCAATACAAACCTGCATTTTAATCCTGGCCCCCTCAAAGCCTCCAGAATCGCACGCACAGGCAGTGGCAGATTTGTAGCGCCGCTGATGGTAGGTTTTGTAACAACGCTAACAACTGCGTCATTGATTTTTCTTGTCTCTCTTTATCCTGTTGACCAATGTATTATCACTTGCGTTTTAAATTTAATTTGCCACTTATTTTGCTCATTCAGCCATGTCTTCTGTAGAAACAAATTAATACAGATGCTGTGTTATTTCCAAAAATGGAGACAAAGTGCTGGAGTAACTCAGCTGGTCAGACAACATCTCTGGAAGAAGTCTGAAGAAGGGTCCCGACCCAAAACGTCACACATTCGTTTTCTCTAGAGATGCTGAGTTACTCCAATACTTTGTGTCCAGCCATGTCTTACCGCAGTCTTTTACAATCTGCCTTACTGTTTACCACACTTCACCAAGCTTGGTGTTCTCTATGAACTTGAGAACTTTACTCTGTATACTCAAGTTATTAATATATCAAAATAATGATGGATTCACCACCAATTTTTATTTAGAGATACGGCATGGAAACGGGCCCTTTGGCCCACTGAGTCCATGTTAACCATTGATCACCTGTTCACACTAATGAACTAATTCTGCATCTGCTCCCTACACTCTAGGAGCAATTTACAAAGGCTAATTAACTAACAAACTTGCATGTCTTTGGAATGTGTGAGGAAAGGGAAATCATGCTTGAATAATCTTCTAGAATTTTTTCAAAATGTGACAAGTAAAATGGATGAAGGGGAGCCAGTGGATGTAGTGTATCTAGACTTTCAGAAACCCTAGGATAAAGTCCCGCACGCAAGACTGGTGACTAAAATTAGAGTACATGGTATTGGGGGTAGGGTGTTGACATGTTTAGAAAATTGGTTGGCAGACAGGAAGCAAAGAGTAGGAGTGAACAGGTCCTTTTCAGAATGGCAGGCAATGGCGAGTGGAGTGCCGCAAGGCTCGGTGTTGGGGCCGCAACAGTTTACCATATATATTAATGATTTGGAAGAGGGAAATAGGAGCAACACTAGCAAGTTTGAGGATGACACAAAGCTGGGTGGCAGTGTGAACTGTGAAGAGCAGGTTGAGTGAGTTGGCAGATGCAGTATAATATAGATAAATGTGAGGTTATCCATTTTGGCGCCAAAAACAAGGGGGCAGATTATTATCTCAATGAGGTTAGGTTAGGTTAGGTAAGGGGGAGGTGCAGCGAGACCTGGGTGTCGTTGCACACCAGTCACTGAAAGTTGGCGTGCAGGTACAGCAGACAGTGAAGAAAGCGAATGGAATGTTGGCCTTCATAACAAGAAGATTTCAGTATAGGAGTAAAGTGGTTCTTCTGCAATTGTGTAGGGCTCTGGTAAGACCACATCTGGAGTATTGTGTACAGTTTTGGTCTAATTTGAGGAAGGACATCCTTGTGATTGAGGCAGTGCAGCATTGGTTCACGAGATTGATCCCTGGGATGGTGGGATTGTCATATGAGGAAAGATTGAAAAGACTAGGCTTGTATTCACTTGAGTTTAGAAGGATGAGGGGGAATCTTATAGA
Organism: Okamejei kenojei; assembly: GCA_035221665.1. NCBI lineage: Eukaryota > Metazoa > Chordata > Chondrichthyes > Rajiformes > Rajidae > Okamejei > Okamejei kenojei. The sequence goes on from CM069147.1 coordinate 14,034,095, forward strand.
AACATATAAAATTATAAAAGGACTGGACAAGCTAGATGCAGGAAAAATGTTCCCAATGTTGGGCGACTCCCAGAACCAGGGGCCACAGTCTTAGATAAAGGGGAGGCCATTTAAGACTGAGGTGAGAAAATACTTTTTCACCCAGAGAGTTGTGTATTTGTGAAAATCACTGGATGGATTTAAGAGAGAGTTAGCTAGTGCTCCAGGGATAGTGGAATCAATGGATATGGGGAGAAGGCAGGCACGGATTATTGATTTGGGACGATCAGCCATGATCACAATGAATGGCGGTGCTGGCTCGAAGAACCGAATGGCCTCCTCCTGCACCTATTTTCTATGTTTCTATGAAACTAGAGTACCCATGGGAAATCCACGCAGTCACAAGGAGAATGTACAAACCACACAAATCCGAGGTCAGGATTGAATCTGGGTTATTGGTGCTGTGAGGCAGCAACTGTACTGCTGCATCACTTTGCCACATGAAGGGGTAAGGGAGGCATTATCTACAATTCTCCAAAAAGAAAAAAAAACATCCAACACTATTTTCTGCCTTTCAACCAATTTCCTGTCTGAAATATAATCATCATTCTCTGTGCCCCCGGGTCCCTTTTAAATCTTTCCTCTCTTACCTTAAATCTATGCCCTCTAGTTTTTGATTCCCCTATTGTGGGAAATAGACTGTGGGTATTCACCTTATCTATGCCCCTCATGATTTTATAAACTCTTTAACCTCAGCTCCCTACGCACCAGGGAAAAAGACCCAACATATCCAGCATCTTTAGAGATTAAACCTTCTAGACTGGGTATAAACCTCAAATCTTTTTTTGCACCCTTTCCAGTATAACAACACCCTATAGCCATGGGACTAGATCTATATACATTATTCCAACTGTGGCTTGCCAGCGGCTTGTATAGCTGTGACATGACACACTAATTTCTGTATTCAGTATCTGATTGATGAAGGCAAGTGTACCAAACGCTTTCTCATTCCCCTATGTATCTGCATTGTCATTTTCATGGAACTATATCTGCATCACCATCACTATGACTAGTGTTGTCTCTGTTCTACAACACTAGCCATGCCCAACCATATACTGTGTGCCTTGATTTGTCTTTACAAATACAACAAACCACGTTTATCTAAATTAATGTATATCTGCCATTCCTCAGCCCATTAGTCCAGCTGACCAAGACCCTGTAATAATTTTCTTCACAGTCCCCTATACCACCAATTTTCATGTCATCTGCAAATTTACTAACCATGCCACCTTCAATCGTATCCAAATTGCTAATATAAGTAACAAACAACAGTGAACCCAGCATGATCCCTGTTTTTCCATACCTGTTACAGGCCTCCAGTCTGAAAAACAACCCTCTACCACCAATTTCTGTTTCCTACCTTCAAACCAATTTTTTATCCAATTTGTTAACTCGTCCCGCATCCCATGTAATCTAACCTTCCAGACCTTCTTATCATGTGGCATTTTGTCAAAGGCCTTGCTTTAGTCCATGTAAACACTGCCCTTATCAATCCTCTTGGGCACCTCTTCAAAAAAATCTTCTGAAAGTCTACTCAAGCATGCATCTATAATATTATCTTCATCAATCTCATCTATTATCTTAATAACATATTTAAATGTAATTTGCCTTTCACAATTCATTGATTCCACTTTATCGAATCAAACTTCTCCAAGTGCCTATCAATGTTTTCCATTAATAATTTTTTTTAACGTTTTTCCACAACCAAAGTTAAACTTTTTGAACATGCATCTTATACTTGTCATTTTTAATCCCATGGCATCTCTTAATGGAAAACATTGATGGGCACTTGGAGAAGGTTCCTAAGCAACCTCGTTTATATATCTTATCTCTGTCCAGCCATTGTTTAAATATGGCCTTTCTAGAGCTTCCTTATCAATAATTAACCCATCTACTCTTTTTGTTATGTTTATTGAGATATCTTTCTTGGCAAAAAGCAATGCTTAATATTCCAGTTATGCCTTCACCACACCCTTACATTTAAGCTAAGTTTACGTACTAATAGAACATTTTGATTAACATTGTTAACAGTTGCTGGATCTCATAAGCGCTCTTTCCCTCTCTTAATTTCCTTTCCACTTACCCTCCAAGCGTACATATGTAGCCTGGTTTTCTCTTGATTTGTACCTCATAATATTTCGCTTTGATCAACTGTGGAGTTCCAGGTTCTAAATAAAAAATAGCAGTCAGAGAGCATCTAAGCTAGGAGAAAGAAACAGAGTTCATATTTCAGGTCAGAAGGGTCTTGCATCTTTTGCTTTATACGGAGTTGCGGAATGTTTCCTGTATTTTCTATTGTGCATACTTCCAGGTTATGCAGTTTTTTTCCCAATCACTGTGTTTTAGTAACCTTACCCTTCAACATTTCAGATTGTCTCTTGCCTTTCTATGTTATTAATCTAAATCTTAAGATACAAAAGTCAAGTGTTCCCTCACTGAATGTTGGCCCATCTCATTACTCAGAACCTAGTCCAACACATGAAATAAGTTGTCAAGAATGCATTTAAAAGTAGAATAATGTTGAATTGTTAACAATATTTAATCCTAAATCAACACAACTGTTTCCATGCTAAATGCAAGATCGTTCTAGTTGCATGGTGGCTTTCTTGATGACCGTCATTCCTGCATCTTTCCCATTTCTAGAAAAAGACTGTCCCTTTGTAAGTTCCCATTTCACCTGTTAGTTAGTTTGTCGCAAACAATTGGTTTGAACTAAAGATAGACACAAAATACTGGAGTAACTTAGTGGGACAGGCAGCATCTCTGGATAGAAGGAATGGTCTGAACTAATATTTGGAGAATTACCACAAGAAATGCTGGTGTATTTTGTACATTGATTATTTGAAAGACACATAAGATAACTGATTAAATATGTCTAAGAAGGAACTGCAGATGTTGGAAAATCAAAGGTAGACAAAAATCCTGGAGAAACTCAGCGGGTGAGGCAGCATCTATGGAGCGAAGGAAATAGGCGACGTTTCGGGTCGGGACCCTTCTTCAGACTGAAGTAGGGTCTCGACCCAAAACGTCGCCTATTTCCTTTGCTCCATAGATGATGCCTCACCCGCTGATTAAATATGTATATTCATTGATTATTGCATTGTTGCCATTTTTAAGATACCTTTTTCATCCAACACGACGTGTATGTAAATGTACATGAGTATTAAATACAGATGTTTATGGTTGAATTGTGACCTTTGATCACTGAGATTTAAATTCCAATCTAATCCAGATTGATAGGGTGAAAATGTCTGGGGTAGTATGTAAAATAGGTTTGGGAATAACTTGAACCAATGTAATACTGTACTTTAGTAAGATAATTTGGAGGTAGCTGGCAGGATAGTAGATCAAATAAGCATACTGGTACTCTTTAGCAGGTGCTTGGCTAAAATTGGGAGTGCTTTTCATTGCGTAGAGTGAAAGGTTTGTATTTTGCTAGTAACGAGAAGTAAAAGTTGCCAGCTGAAATGGGGAGCTTTAATTTCCTCATCTTGGTGAGCACTATTGTGAAAATGAATAGATGTCACATTTTTTCAAATTCTGGGGAATAACGTGTAATTGTGGAAGGATTCACAAATTGATTAGCTATATGCTGCAAACCATCGTCGTCTTTATACAGGTGATTCTGTTATAAAGCGATAGATGTGTGTTCCGGAGAAACCTCCTGTAATTGAAAATCACATTTTCAAACAAGTGGGGAAAAGGGAGTTAGGGATAGAGAGTTTGAGACTCACAATAACAAAGTAATATTTACCTGCAGTATTTTTAAAAGTCTTTTTAATAACTATATTTTTGTAACTTACTGCAAGGCAAAAATCCTTAAGAATGTACAATACAGTATCATTCTTCTTATCGAGTTACATCACAAGATTAGAAATTGGTCAGCCAGAGCTGAACATACTTCTCGGCATCTGCAGACAATGGCGCCTTACGCTTCTTGTGCTTCTTGTGCAATGTGGTGGAAAGATTGGTGTAAACAGGGCCTCGACGTGAACGCTCTTTCACAGTATCATTGAACAAGTGTCAATAAAACCAATTGCTTGTCAAGTTCAATGGTCTCCTGCAGTGAAAGTAGGAGCTGTGTTCTTAAGAAGCAGTGGTGAATGATTACTGTGGGGAGGTTACATATTTTTCCAAGACAGCTTTATTTTTTTCTGCTTACCGAGTTCTGACGTAAATTTTAAGTGGTTCTCTAGCTCCCGATCAAAATAGTTTTAAAATCAATTAGGCCTGCATAATACAATTAATGTTCCTAATTCATCCATCGCATTACATCCAATTGCAAACACCCAATTATAGTAGAACTAGCTGTACTTCCTTTAAAGCATACATATATTTTCCACAACCCACATGATTATGTACATGGATTAATGGCAACCTCATCTACTGGACTGGATAATCCAACTGAATATTGATGCAGAATTTGGAGCTGAAGTTCTAGTTTTCACTTAACAGTATTGTCTAATGTGGGATTTGAACACTGCATCGACGAGTTCACAGGCAGCAATGATTGAACTGAGTCAAAGGCTTGCTTCTCCATATCAAAAGTATTGCTTCATGAGCCATAAACTGGGTAGAATTATGATGAGTTAGAAGTCTTAAAACATAATCATCCCTGCATGATGAGGGAACTATCTTGTTTGTGTATGGATATTTTGCCTTGAAGGTACAAAGAAATATTCTTCCATCTATAGCGAGTAATCTATTACCAAGTTCTGTTCGACTATTAAAATAAATATGGTGCAAATAATTTAAATAATAAATTGAATTCAGGAGTTAACTAACGTATTTCATAAGAATAACTAACGTTATTTTGTTTTTAATTTTTAAGCAGTTTCACAAAAAGCAAGAAATATGGCTCCAGAAGACTATCAGGAAGAGGATTCTTTTTGTTTCAATGTAGGAGGCTGGCTCTTTTCGATTCCAAAGTCAAAGCTTTTACAGTTCCATGAATCAGTATTGTGGCAAGAAGCTTCCAGCCTTGTTCATTCGGAAGATGCCAGACTTTTTATTGACCGGGATGGATATACTTTCCGTCATGTACACTACTATTTGCATACATCAAAGCTGTCTTTTTCCTGCATCTCTGAAATTACTTTGTTGTATGAGCAGGCTACAGCAATGTGCCTGACATCTTTGCAACAGGTATTAGTCATGGATAATATGTAGATATACTAATTACAAAACCATTAAACAGGATTAGTTTTCTTGGGTAAAGTCGCTGCATATATCGCTGCATCAAAACAGATTGAAAAAAAACCTAAATGTGTTCAGCAGATATCTGATATTCCTAGCAACATCGTGAGCGTCTCAAATGTGTTGATTGTGAAATAATTTTCTAGTATACAAATCTACAAATATAACAAAAAAATGAATCATGAACGAGGAGATATAATACAAAATAAATGTTAAGGTTAATTGGGATACTAATCATGAAATGATTTTGAAATATAGAAAAAGTGTTCAAACGGAATTTAGATTTAATTATTGATAGTGGAAAGGTCAGTTCAGAGTATATCATTTATAATAAACAAAGTGAAACCATAGTGATTTCAGAGGTTTAGATTACACTGTTTAAATAAGTTGATTTTATATGTTCCACACGACTAAAAATTATAAGGTTGTTACCAATACCACTGGCATGAATTGGTAATTCATGTTTGTCAACAGCATTTAATTTACTTTTTAAAACTTGTCATTTACTTTTTAGTAGAAAGGTTCTGTGCTGTGTATTTGAGTTATTTGTGTTTATTGTCTCGTCCAGTTTTCTGTGCAAATGGTACATAGTAAATCAGTGCAGGAGTAGGCCGTTCGGCCCTTCGAGCCAGCACCGCCATTCAATATGGTCATGACTGATCATCCTAAATCAATACCCTGTTCCTGCTTTCTCCCCATATCCCTTGATTCCGTAAGCCCAAAGAGCTAAATCTAACTCTCTCTTTAAAACATTAGTACATCCGTACTAATCAAGAATCTATCTCTACCTTAAAAATATCCATCGACTTGGGCTCCACAGCCTTCTGTGGCAAAGAATTCCACAGATTCACCACCCTCTGACTAAAGAAATTCCTCCTCGTCTCCTTTCTAAAAGAACGTCCTTTTACTCTGAGGCTGTGCTCTCTGGTCCAAGACTCTCCCACTACTGGAAACATCCTCTCCACATCCGCTCTATACAACGCAATGACTATCATCTTGTTAAAGATTAACAAAGTGGTTCACCATCATTTTCTCAATGACAGTTAGGGAAGGCCAATAAATGTTTGCTTTAGACTTGGATAGAGTGGATGTGGAGAGGATGATTCCACTCATGGGGGAGTCTAGGACCAGAGGCTATAGGAGAATGGCGTTAGGAGGGAGAGATAGATCAGCCACGATTGAATGGCTGAGCAGACATGATGGGCGGAAAGGCCTAAATCTACTCCTATCACTTATGAACTAAAGGGCCTGTCCCACTTACGCAATTTTTTCGGTGACTGCCGGAACCCGTCATAGTCGCAGCAGGTCTCCGATAATTTTCAACATGTTGAAAATCCAGCGGTGACCAGAACAAGGTACGACTCTTTGGGTGACTACTCACGACCACACAGGCTTCACCCTGCGACATGTCAATAGACAAGAGGTGCAGGAGTATGCCAATCGGCCCTTCGAGCCAGCACCGCCATTCAATGTGATCATGGCTGATCATCCCCAATCAGTACCCCGTTCCTGCCTTCTCCCCATATGCCCTGACTCCGCTATTTTTAAGAGCCCTATCTAGCTCTCTCTTGAAAGCATCCAGAGAACCTGCCTCCACCGCTCCTAAATAGAAAGTAACCCTGCACAGTGTGGTTCATGCACATCTGAGTAAAGAATTCAATTGAGATCCTTGACTATATGGGCAAGGGGATTTCCTGTCCTGCCTTAATTAGCCATTTACACAGACCTTGATAATTTATATTGTAATTTAGCACACCTGCTGGTATTTACTAGCACTAATTGGCATTAGGGTAGGAGTTGTTGCCACCCACTCTCTACTAAATCAATACAACACAGTTTAAAGTATTTTTGTGCTCTGATGTAAAAAAAGATGACGAAGGAGAGGCTTTGCAGGACTGAGAGGGTGGCTCCTGTTTGTTTATCACGGATCTCCTTGTTCTGAGAGATGAGGTAGAACACAGCTTTATTTTGGCTGCTAACTTCTTGGCTCCAGAATAGAATGATTGTGTGGATGGAAAAGCCAAGAAAGAAAAATATAACTAAAATTAGAAGAGTTTATTAGGAAAAAAAATATTTTGAGAATGTACATAAATGTCTATTACAATAAACAATGTAGAAGATGTAATGATTTACACATTATCTTAATAGGCTTTGGATAATATGAAAGAAAGTAAACATAATTTGCGTGTACGACCTGAAGATGTACCAGTTACTCAAAGAACCAGTAGGAATTACTGGAGAACGAGATGTAACAGTAAACCTTCAGACTTCCAAATTAAAAGTCCAGCATTCACAGGTAGCTAATATTGATATCAATTTCTATAGACCTTCATTGTCAATAGGTTATTGCTGCATGAAGAATTTCATTGTATTTTTGATTGTAAAAAAAATACTATTTTCAGTGTACACTATAGTGGAATTTGAAGCAGTTATCAGAACATTAAAAGAAATAAATTGAAGTAGTTATGGGCACCTTGATTTTTCCTTGTGATTAAGACCAGCCACTTTCCAGTCAAATTCTCTTAATTATTTTAGTACTGAAAAGTTATTGATCTCAGCAAGTAGAGGTGTTACATCATTCTCCTGATGACCCATGTAGATGGTGGAAGAAATTTAGGTGGTCTAGAGGTGAGCCAGTCACTGGAGGATACCCTATCTCCCACCTGCTCTTGTATCCATAGTTTCTAATGAATGGTGATCCTAAAGGGCCTGTCCTACCAGCATCCGACTCCATGCAGTGAGCGCGATCAAACCAGCAGCGGGGGCCATGCGGAGGTCGGGTGAGTGGCGCAACGCGGCGCAAAGTGAGGTGAACTTGGAGCAAAGTCTTAAAGGTAAGTTCACCAGGACAGAGAGGGGCACAGAGACACACACACAGAGGGTCACGGAGGCACCTACAGAGAGGGTCACGGAGGCACGACGTCGAGGCGGTGTGTAATGCGTCGAGGCGACTGCGAGCCGACAAGCCGTTGCCGCGCGGAATTTTTGAACATGGTCAGTTTTGCGGAGCCCCGCGCGATTTCTGGATGAACTCTGCACAATTCCACAAGTTGTGGCCGGTCCCACAACTCCGGCGATCGAAGTGGGACCGGCCCCGCGACGCCGGACGGCTCAAGCGACCACGTTAGGTCGCGCTCATCGCATGGAGTTGCATGCTGCTGGGACAGGCCCTTAAGGATATTTATGATGGCTAGAATCTCTCTTGATGCAGATGAGCATTGATGTCACTTGTAAACAATTGATATGGAAGTTCAGCAAGTTCACAAGGCTGAAGTTTGAGCAAAAATGCCAAATGAATTTCCAACATGGTTTAACCCAGCAAAGAAATAGACAATGGACAATAGGTGCAGGAGTAGGCCATTTGGCCCTTCGAGCCAGCACCGCCATTCAATGTGATCATGCCTGATCATCCCCAATCAGTACCCCATTCCTGCCTTCTCCCCATATCTCCTGACTCCGCTATCTTTAAGAGCCCTATCTAGCTCACTCTTGAAAGTATCCAGAGAACCGGCCTCCACCGCCATCTGAGACAGAGAATTCCACAGACTCACAACTCTCTGTGAGAAAAAGTGTTGTCTCATCTCTGTTCAAAATGGCTTACCCCTTATTTCTTAAACCCCTGGTTCTGGACTCCCCCAACATCGGGAACATGTTTCCTGCATCTAGCATGTCCAAACCCTTAACAATCTTATATGTTTCAATAAGATACCCTCTCATCCTTCTAAACTCCAGAGTGTACAAGCCCAGCCGCTCCATTCTCACAGCATATGACAGTCCTGCCATCCTGGGAATTAACCTTGTAAACCTACGCTGCACTCCCTCAATAGCAAGAATGTCCTTCCTCAAATTAGGGGACCAAAACTGCACACAATACTCCAGGTGTGGTCTCACTAGGGCCCTGTACAAATGCAGAAGGACCTCTTTGCTCCTATACTCAACTCCTCTTGTTATAAAGGCCAACATGCCATTCGTTTTCTTCACTGCCTGCTGTACCTGCATGCTTACTTTCATAGACTGATGAACAAGGAACCCCAGATCCTGTTGTGCTTCCCCTTTTCCCAAATTGACACCATTCAGATAATAATCTGCCTTCCTGTTTTTGATATCAAAGTGGACATCTTACATTTATCCACATTAAACTCTGCCATACATCTGCCCACTCCCCCAACCTGTCCAAGTCACCCTGCATTCTCAAAGCATCCTCCTCACAGTTCACACTTGCTCTCAGCTGTGTGTCATCTGCAAATTTGCTAATGTTACTTTGAATCCCTTCATCCAAATCATTGATGTATATTGTAAATAGTTGTGGTCCCAGCACCGAGCCTTGCGGTACCCCACTAGTCACTGCCTGCCATTCTGAAAGGGACCCGTTAATCCCTACTCTTTGTTTCCTGTCTGCCAACCAATTTACTATCCATGTCAGCACTCTACCCCCAATACCACGTGCCCTAATTTTGCCCGCTAATCTCCGATGTGGGACCTTATCAAATGCTTTCTGAAAGTCCAGGTACACTACATCCACCGGCTCTCCCTTGTCCATTTTCCTAGTTACATCTTCAAAAAATTCCAGAAGATTAGTCAAGCATGATTTCCCCTTCGTAAATCCATGCTGACTCAGACCGATCCTGTTACTGCTATCCAAATGTGCGGCTATCTCATCTTTTATGATTTTTAAAAAAATATATATTTATTTATTAGAGGTACAGTAAATTACATCAGTGTACATCCCGTATATATTATTACAATCATTGTACTCCTTAATTTTGAATGCATTTAGAGAAAAAGAATAGAAACAGAGAAAGTAGAGAAAGTGAAAAAGTTGTGAAAGTGAAGAAGCGTGCCAAAGGAAAAGAAAAAAGAGCCCTTGGTCGAAGAGTTAGAAAAGGAGATTAAGAGATAGACTCTAGAAAAAAAAGAGAGAGAAGAAAAAAGGAAAAGCCAGTTACTTTATTATAAACATCACGCAAAAGGAATTTACCAACTCGACAGTTTTTCATCCCCCTTTACCAAGACCCGACGCCAGTACCTTTTTGAGGTACTCTTGCACCCTATCCTTGTAGTAGATCTATAAATGCAGACCACGTCTTATAGAAACGATCTGATTTTCCTGCCAGGCGGAGTCTCATATCTTCCAGATGTAGTGTTTCAAACATAGTTGAAATCCACATATTTACTGTTGGTATGGAAGCATTTTTCCAGAATTTTAAGATTAGCTTTTTTCCTGTTATTAAGCCGTATTCAAATAGATTCTTTTGAAACACATTTAATTCAGGGCTACCTTCCGTTGTTCCAAAAATAATCCAATTTGCCTTTGGTGTCAGTTTTATTTTAAATAATTGTATGAAGATTTCAAAAATTTCAGTCCAAAATATTTTAATTTTTGTACAATAGACAAAAGAGTGCGCTATAGTAGCTTCTTGAAACTGGCATTTATCACAAATCGGTGAGACGTTGGGAAAAAGTCATCTTATTTTAGTTTTTGAATAGTATAATCTGAGTAAGATTTTAAATTGTATTAAATTACGTTAATTGAACATTTATGCACATTTAATAAGTGTTCTTTCCTCCTTTCTTTGGAAATTTGTATACTTAATTATTTTTCCCAGTTTCTTCTAATGCCTTCAGTTGTAATTTCTGCATTTAGAATAATATATATATATGATATTAGGTTTGCTAATTCAGCCTTTGTTTTCATTGCTTCATCCAGTAAATCTAATGGCATATTGTGATATTATTGTGCATATTTTTTCAGATAGTCACATATTTGGAAATATTTAAAATACTGATTGTTTCCCAAATTGTACTTTAGTTGTAATTGTTTAAATGTTAATAATTTTCCCGTTTCATACAAATCTCCCAAGGTTTTATTTCCTGTTCTTTCCCATTATATAAATGCTTTATCTATAATTGAGGGTTTAAACAAAGGGTTTTTAACTATAGGAGGTAGGAGAGAGAAATTTCTTAATTTTAAGTTGTATTTTATTTGTTTCCAAATTCTAATTGTACTATGTATAAATTGGATTTTACGTTATAATTTGTATTATTCAACTTTGTTGGTGAAAGAAGGATCGCTCCAATATTACAAGGGGAGCAGTCCTCTTTCTCCATAATAATCCAATCCAGTTGCTGGGGAGAATTATCCAGCAATTGAATCATATTTCTAATATTTACAGACCAATAGTAATTCATGAAATTAGGGAGTGCTAATTCCCCTACTGCTTTGTGTTTATTCAAGTGTGATCTTTGTATTCTATGGGACTTATAATTCCATATAAAATTTGTAATAGAAATTAGGTGCAGGTGCAGGCCATTCGGCCCTTTGAGCTTGCACCGCCATTCAATATGATTATGGCTGATCATCCAACTCAGTATCCTGTACCTGCCTTCTCTCCATACCCCCTGATCCCTTCAGCCACAAGGGCCACATCCAACTCCCTCTTAAATATGGCCAACGAATACCTGAATCCAGTTTAAAAAAAAACTTTTTGGGTAGGTATATTGGCATTGATTGGAACAGGTATAGAATTTGTGGTAGAGAAATCATTTTTATAGCATTTATTCGGCCTATTAAAGACATCGGAAGCGTTTTCCAAAATTTAATTAAATTATATCATTTCTTAAGTAAAGGGTTATAACTTGCATTAAACATGTCTTGATATCTTCTAGTGATTTCAATACCCAAATATTTAAATTTTTCCATAGCTATTTTAAAAGGACACTGTAAGAGATGTGTAGAATCTTTCGGTTTTATTGACATGACTTCACTTTTATTCCAATTTATTCTGTATCCTGAAAATGATCCGAAATCCTCGATTAAATGTAATATATTTGGTATAGTGATATGAGGTTTTGTGATGTACAATAGTACATCATCAGCGTATAATGATATTTTATTGTTTGAATATTTTGTATTATAGCCATGGATATTCGGATGAGTTCTAATTCTTTCCGCTAGGGGTTCAATTATAAGAGCAAATAACAACGGTGATAATGAACATCCTTGTCTATTACCCCATGACAATTGAAATTTCGTAGATAAAATGTTATTAGTTAATATTCTGGACGTTGGTTAATTATATAATAATTTAATCCATAGAATTAAATTCTCTCCCAGTTGAAATTTTTGCAATACCTTAACCATATAATCCCATTCAACCTGATCGAATGCTTTCTCTACATCCAACAAAATAATTGATAGTTTTTGATCTTCAATTTGGTGTGATTGCATTATGTTGAGCAGACGTCTCAAATTATTAAATGATTGTCTCTTAGGGATAAACCCTGTTTGATCCAGATGTATTAATTTACTAGCATACTTACTTAGTCTTCTAGCTAATATTTTTGCTAATATTTTTTGATCTGTGTTTAACAACGCAATAGCTCTATATGATCCGGGTTCTTCCACATCTTTATCTTTCTTAAGTATTAATGTAATCGGTGATTCTGCTAGTGTTTCAGGTAGTATTTGTTCTTTAAAGGCATATGTATACATTTTCTGTAGGCGTGGTGTAAGTATGTCATAAAAACTTTTTTAGAATTCATTACTAAATCCGTCAGGACCTGGTGTTTTTCCATTTTTTAAAAATGAGATTATTGTTTCTTCTATTTCCTTATTTGAGATTTGTGCTCCCAATTCCTCTTGTTCCTGCAACTCTAGTTTGAGAAGATTACAATTATCCAAGAACGCTGTAACTTTATTGGTGTCCGTTGTCATTTTAGATGTATCCAAATTCTCATAAAATTGTGCAAATATTTTATTAATATCATTCAGTAAAGTTAATACTTCCCCTCTATCTGATTTGATCTTTGAAATCGGGTGTTGTTTTTCTAATTTTTTTAACTGACGTGCCAAAAGTTTATGGGGCTTATCCCCAAATTCAAAATGTCCCTGTCTTGTAATTTGGAATAATCTTATAACTTTTGCTGATAATAATTTATTTAATTTAAATTTCAGTATTAATATTTTATTATGTTTATCCGTAGTTGGGTCTTTAGCATTATCTATATCCAATTGTCTAATTTGTTCTTTAACTGTCTTTGTTCGTTCTTATTTTTTTTATTTTGAAAAGCTTGGTATGAAATTATAACACCTCTAATAAATGCTTTAAAAGATTCCCATAATAATGTAGGTGATATGTCTGGCGCGTCATTTATTTCAAAAAAAAGATCCATTTGCCGTTGTAAATATATACTCCCTTGCGGGTCTTTTAAAATTTGAGGGTTGTACCTCCAAAACGGTTTATTCTTAGACATTCATAGAAAATAGGTGCAGGTGTAGGCCATTTGGCCCTTCGAGCCTGCACCGCCATTCAATATGATCATGGCTGATCATCCAACTCAGTATCCTGTACCTGCCTTCCCTCCATACCCCCTGATCCCTTTAGCCATCCTTCCATTTTTAAAAAGAAAGTTAATGGGGAGTGATCTGAAATAGTAAGATTAAACGAGAAGTTACCAGTTCGAAGTTTGATCGTTATTTTATGAGGAGTAACGATGAGGGATTACGTGAAGAAGCCCCGCCTGGCGCTGGAATGGCATACTTCAAAGCAGCGGCATGAAAAACACAGAACATAATAGCCGGAGTAAGATAGTAAGGCTCAACATAGATTTAGAACTACCAGATGATCATTTATTTTAGGGTCGGGAGTGGAGGGCACGTAATCCCTCATCGTTACTCCTCATAAAATAATGATCAAACTTCGAACTGGTAAGTTCTCGTTTAATCTTACTATTTTACTTCGGAGTCACGTGAGTGACTACGTGAAGAGTTTGAAGCTTTCTGTGTTTTTCATGTCGTAGAATTTATTCCATACGACAGTCCGGCTCATTCAACACAGTAACGAGCGAATAACACATTTTTCCCCAAACATTGCCTCAAGTTATGTGATAAATTATTTCACATTATAAAGAATAAAAGTAATGCCCTTTCCATTGAAAGGCAAGTTTATCACAAATATCAATTGATATATATATTTTGATGGTAAGACAAAGCAACAATTATAGAGAACCCAACACTCCGTGTCAAAACCTGACACCATGACTGGTTCCTTTTACTTTAACATTAATTTACACCCTCCTGCGGCCTTGCATCTTTGCTCGAGAGGCTCATCCCGTGCCATTCCTGTGAATGTATCTACCTCATTAACAGAGTGATTTTCCACCTTTCAGTGTCTAGTTCCACGGAATGTATCCAATTTCTAACCATCTAGAATACATTTCTCTAGAACCATCAGTTTTACTGAACCTAATGTGGTTTTTGTGTGTAATAAGTAGTGCTGTCTCATTACCACAGAGACTCTTACCTACTTCAACATACTTCATCAATGTACACACACACACACACACACACACACACACACACAACTTAAGGCCGACAGGATATGCTTATAGGTTTACCTTGGTTTCAGCTCCTCTTGGTGTGCTTTGTTTGGTAAATTCATAAACATATATGATAATGTAATCTGTATCCACATGCAATTATAACGTAATATTTGCAATGTTTGCACTCTTATGTTGATACTAAAGTCATCAGCATTATTATTTTCAATGTTAACTTTTTTTTTTTTTTTTTTTGAATCATTGATAGAATTAGAGTCCATTGCCTAAGGCAATTCAGGACTATTTATCTCCCGACTTATATATTACAATTTTGGACAGATTATATATATATATATATATATATATACACATATATATATTTATATTAATATCCACATATATATCCCTTTCCATATCGGGATATTATGAATGCACCTGATAACTTCTTGGTTAGTATATTGTCCGTTAATAGGACGGTAACACTCTGAGCCCTATTATTGGCTCTATCAATTAGATACTCAGAAAAATGCAATCCACAAGGAACTCACATATATCTAATATGATAAAATAACTTTACTGTATACACAGACTTCCAATTTCTTATAACAAAATATTGTTTTTTAAAACTTATTTCTGCAAATTGCAGGTATAACACTTCTTTTATACATAATTATTTTATTGTTATGTTGTTATATTAGTTAAACATTCCTAGACTTCTTTGACCATCAAACTGTTGTAATGGTCTGGTCAACCTGCAGATAGTCAAATTCATATTTTCATGTCATGGATGCCTTTGTACAACAATAAATTACTGCAGGGTTACACAAAACTGGAGAACCCAGCAGGTGCAGCAGCATCCAAGGAGCGAAAGGAGACAGGCAACGCCTCGGGTCGAGATCCTTCCTCAGACTTCAATAAATTACTGCAACTATGAATCATCACAAGTGGTTCAACATCACTCAATATTTATGAAACCATGAAGGATCCGTATTGGGCCACCAAAATGCATCGGTGATTTAATCTGTATGCAACCAGATTAATCGTAAGTAATCCATATTAATGACAATGTGTTTTCCTCCCTAAATTTGTTGTCTCCGATACCATTGTCTCTTCCTTAGAGATAAACAGCTGGACTAAAACTTTTAAAATATGCCACATCTGTTTACTCAAATAATCCCATGATTATTATTTGACTTATCTTGTGTGTTTTAACATATGCCACAGCCGTGGTATTGTTCACCTTGATATGACATGGACACTTCCATAATAAAACAATCGATATTTAATCCATAACTCCTTATACTTCAATAATTAATACAAATGTTTGGAAAAAATTTTTAGGACAATCCATTTATGCTCACCTGGTATTATTGTCTGCAGTCCCAACAAGAGACGTATCAATTATTCTTATAAGAATAGATAATATTCTTATCTTTACCCAAACATTCACAGAAACTGTACATCATCTGTAACACTTGCTTCAGTTTGCAACAGCTGTTAAGCTTATAGTTGAAGCAGCTTGTGAACCTTTTTTACATTACTTTAATAATGATAACGTATCATTTGATATTTGCATAAGCCTCTCACAAAGGCATACATATTCTTATAAGCTTCTGTATTTCTTATTTTGGAGCTTTATTTACTCTTTCCCTAACCTAATGGAGGGACAAAGTATGTCAACAACAATGAGACGTATTTGTATCATGGAACAATTTTCCCCCTCTTATGGTGCTGAATTACTCCTAAATTCAGTATAGTAATGTATGAATATTTTATTAATGCCTAAGCATACGCTTTATGTAATGGGTCAGGTCCTTGCCTCCCAACAGGTTTGTAATTGCAGCACTAATTTGCAGCTGACTCTTATAACCTTCCAATTTAAATGTAATCAAGATAACCCATGATCATGACCTCATTAGTGCAAGTGCTGATCTTTTATCAGCATAATTGTTCTTCCAGTATTCTGTTTAACAGCCTTGAACTGGTTTAATCCTTTGGACAATGTTTTAACTTGCACAGCTTGACCCATTTTAATTAATTTC
This sequence comes from Okamejei kenojei, assembly GCA_035221665.1. Lineage (NCBI taxonomy): Eukaryota > Metazoa > Chordata > Chondrichthyes > Rajiformes > Rajidae > Okamejei > Okamejei kenojei. Next base: position 14,050,690 of record CM069147.1, read on the forward strand.
AAGCACCTGTAATATTGATTAACAATTTGTTAATAACAACTGTATTTCAATGTTCAAGATGTTTCCATTTTTATAAAATGTTCTTACACTGTGAAAGTGTATATAAAATGATGTTCTGTATGGTTTATACCATCAAATCTTTACACTGAGGTAATTTTATAATATATATGTACGTACCCCTTCTTTATTGGAGTTACTTTTGAGTGCAAACCTAAAATCAATTTTTAAGGTTTTCTTATACAGGTGAACCAATGCTTTCTTAGTTATATTAAATTAATGATCATAATACACCTGTAATCCCCCACAATTGGAGATTTCATGAACTTATTTTGTAACAAGATGTTTGCACCTCTTCAACGTACTTCAAGGCTTCTTTTCCCAATTATATGGGTTTGGATAAGGCTATGTTGGATTATACCACTTCTGCCTTGGTTTTGATCCATTATCAAATCTTTCTTTGGATCATAATTTTCCCCCCCAAAGTTTAAAGATCTTTGCCTTTGTTTTGATCCATTATCAAATCTTTCATTGGATCATAGTTTTTCCCCCAAAGTTTAAAGATCAGTAGTCTGTTCTTTTGTAATCAATATCTTTGATTTATCATAAGGCAGGTTTATTCCATAATAATCAGGAGTTTAACATAACCTGATTTGTATTGATCTGCGAATCTAGAGTGCAGATTTGGTAAATTAATATTATATATTTCTTCCCATTGAGCTCCACAAACTGATGGCAATTTATTTTATTTTAAAAATATTAGTTATTTGCACAACGTTTTATTTTATTTTATTTTTTTCTTTTATAGTAATGCCGTGCACCAGTTTGAAATACTTTGAAATTGTATTTCCTTATATCTCATATAATTTGAGACATGGTTATCATAAACTGATTCACCGTTGAAATCTTTATAACATAAAGTTTTATCATATTCTGCTGTTTCAATCATTGCAGCTTTGGTGAGTTTTTAGTTTCCATGTTTACTTTTCATGGCCTCACTCATTATTTGTTCTGCTGTTTTAACCATAACAGCTTTTAGTGAGAGACCAACTAATTTTGGTTTCCATGGTAATTTTCCATGGCCTCACTTCTTATTCAGGTGTTGTGCATACACCTGTGTGTGTGTGTGATATATATATATATATATATATATATATATATATATATATATATATATATATATATATATATATATATATATTTTATATAGATGCTGTGGTGGGTACTTCATGACCAGCCACCACTATCAGTGCATTTTTAGGGTCAGTTTTTCCATTTTATTTTTCACTGCCCTTGTTTCTCCTGAGTTTTTCCCCTCAAGGAGACTACCTTCAGAAATATCTGAGGTAGATATTCCCACCATATTTCATCATTTTTTTTTTTTTTTTTTTTTTTTTTCCTTTCTTTTTATATGTGAAACCCCCTTAGGGTAGGTTAGGGAATATTTCCATTATTTTCCGTCTGAAGGCCTTTATTAACTTTTTAAATTATGGCCTTTCTGACTTATTTAAAATTTCCCCCCCTGCCAAAAGTTTGTGGAGCATCTAAACCTCCCTAACGTAATTTTAACGGTCACCAGTATCGGAACCGGCTCCGTAATTTATCTCCCGTCCCGATCGCTGGGTATTCCCCCGGGATGTTCTTTTTTAAACTCCGTTGTTTTATACAGAGTATTTTTGTTCTATTTTAATCTTTTATTTTATTTTTGTTTTTAAATTCATTTTAAATCCTGGTTCAATACACCAGGCACGGAGTTTTCCAGACCCTAAAAGTTTTTCAACTGCACTTACCTGCCGGTTCCGTACCTACCGCTGTCGACGAGCTAGCCTCTGCAGCTCTTGCTTCTGCCGTCAGCGTCGACGTAATGCCGTTCCAGCGCCAGGCGGGGCTTCTTCACGTAGTCACTCACGTGATTCCGAAGTAAAATCGTATTTGTATGGTATTTTGTTTTCGAAGTATACGGAATTAATTTTGTATCCACCAGGAAATAATCTATACGTGAATATGTCTTGTGTACCATTGAATAGAACGAGTATTCCCTGCTGGTCGGATTTGCAATTCTCCAAACATCTGTTATATTTGTATTTTTTATATATATGTGTTTAAAAGTTCGCTAGTTTTAGATTTCGTATTCTCTGTTTTTGACTAGATTTATTTAAGTAAGGCTCTAAAACACAATTAAAGTCTCTACCGATTATAACATTCTGGTAATTATATTCTGCGATTATATTCAAGATTTTATTGAAAAAATGTGGATTGTCAAAGTTGGGCGCATATATATTTACCAAGGTAATTGGGGTAGCATGGATCTCACCGGTAACTATCAAATATCTCCCGTCCTTATCTGTTAAGGCCGTTTTTGGTTTAAATGGTATGTCTTTGCGAATAATAATAGACGTGCCTCTAGATTTCGACGTATATGACGAGTGAAAAGTTTGGCCTATCCAGTTCGCCATCAATCTAGCTTGATCTTGAAGTTTAAGATAAGGTAAGTCATGTCTGACGAATCTTATTGAATTTTTCGAGGATGTAACTAGTAGAGTGGATAAGGGAGAACCTGTGGATGTGTTATATCTGGACTTTCAGAAGGCTTTTGACAAGGTCCCACATAGGAGATTAGCATACAAACTTAAAGCACACGGAATTGGGGGTTCAGTATTGATGTGGATAGAGAAATGGCTGGCAGACAGGAAGCAAAGAATAGGAGTAAACGGGTCATTTTCAGTTTGGCAGGCAGTGACTAGTGGGGTACCGCAAAGCTCAGTGCTGGGACCTCAGCTATTTACAATATAATATTAATGATCTGGACAAGGGAATTGAAGGCAACATCTCCAAGTTTGCGGATGACACGAAGCTTGGGGGGCAGTGTTAGCTGTGAGGAGGATGCTAGGAGGATGCAAGATGACTTGGATAGGTTGGGTGAGTGGGCAAATGCAGTATAATGTGGATAAATGTGAGGTTATCCACTTTGGCGGCAAAAATAGGAGGGTAAACTATTATCTGAATGGTGGCCGATTAGGAAAAGGGGAGATGCAATGAGACCTGGGTGTCATGGTACACCAATCATTGAAAGTAGGCATGCAGGTGCAGCAGGCTGTGAAGAAAGCGAATGGTATGTTGGCATAGCAAAAGGATTTGAGTACTAGAGCAGGGAGGTTCTACTGCAGTTGTACAGGGTCTTGGTGAGGCCACACCTGGAGTATTGCATACAGTTTTGGTCTCCTAATCTGAGGAAAGACATTCTTGCCATAGAGAGAGTACAGAGAAGGTTCACCAAACTGATTCCTGGGATGGCACGACTTCCATATGAAGAAAGACTGGATAGACTCGGCTTGTACTCGCTGGAATTTAGAAGATTGAAGGGGGATCTCATAGAGAGTTACAAAATTCTTAAGGGGTTGGACAGGCTAGATGCAGGAAGATTGTTCTCGATGTTGGGGAAGTCCAGGACAAGGGGTCACAGTTTAAGGATAAGGGGGAAGTCTTTTAGGACCGAGATGAGAAAATCGTTTTTCACACAGAGAGTGGTGAATCTGTGGAATTCTCTGCCACAGAAGGTAGTTGAGGCCAGTTTGTTGGCCATATTTAAGAGGGAGTTGGATGTGGCCCTTGTGGCTGAAGGGATCAGGGGGTATGGAGAGAAGGCAGGTACAGGATACTGAGTTGGATGATCAGCCATGATCATATTGAATGGCGGTGAAGGGTCGAATGGCCTACTCCTGCACCTATTTTCTATGATTCTATGATAAGATGCGTTTCTTGTAGGAAGATAATATCTGTGTTGTATGCTTTCAGCTGAGCTAAAATCTTACCCCTTTTAATACGTTCGTTAACACCGATAATGTTCCAACTGCAGAATGAGATTCCTCCCAGTTTATTTTGCTTATCGTCTTGCATTTTGAATAGATTTAATACCTGTGTATCTTGCGGTGCATCCGTACCTCGGGTCTTTAGATATTGGGGGAGCATTTACCCTATAAAGTTCAATTAGTAGATTCCTTTTGTGATTGTCCTTAAATAAAAAACACACACGTGACTGATTGTGATAATTTAAAAAAAAACTAGTAAAAGTGAAAATACAGTGTTCTAACTTGTCGGCACTGTAACAAGTGACCCACCTGTTGGTGGGAGAAAACATTGTGTCGACTTCCGTTGTCGATATTAAACAAACAAGTAGCTCCGCTCCCGCGGTTACTCATAACATACTGGAACGGGACCGGTTCAAAATCAAATGTATGGTACCCATTTACAATATATGTATCCATTTCATATATTCCCAAATATAACTAACAGTTTTATCTAATAATTGTTAAGCGTATAATTTTACCTCGGTAATAATCAACTGTTGGTTGAAGGGGTTAACCTGAGACAGGCTCTTAGTTCTGAGCCAGGAGCCCGCCTCTCCCCCTCACGCCCCAATTATAAATCTACTTGAAACTTATTAAGTTATAAATGTTAGTTTATAAATCATCCCCTTTCTACCATTCATTACTATTTCTATGTTAATATTCAATGTTATTATTGTTAAAAATGTTAGTTCTATACCGTTTAGGTTATTCATTTAATCTCTTAAACAACAATAATTGCTCTGTCCGCATTCTGTTGTTGAGCTCTTCATTTCAGTGTTTGTCTTTTTCCGCTTCACTTGGAACACAGTATGTCCTTGAGTATATTCTGAATCTGTTTGAAATTTTTGTTTAAATCTCGGAACTCGGTGTGCCACTTCAATTTTCGGTAGGTTAGGGAGATTAAGAGCTTCTTTAATTAGGCCCACAGCGAACTCCCGAGGATTATCTCCCTCGGGTCCCTCTGGTACTCCAATTAATCTTAGATTTTGGCATCTCGAACGAGCTTCCAAATCCAGGCATGAACCGAAACTTTTGCCAGCTGTTTTGCAGTGAGGTCTTGATATATCTTCATTTTCTTCATCTCGTCAGCTATTTGTCCCATCTCTTCCTCCATCTCTTGCATTGTTGTCACATATGAAGAGACAGTCTCATGCACTGCATCAAACTTCTTTGTGGTGTCTTCTTCCCCCTTATCCATTCTCTCCAATAGTTAATCTCTCACATCTTCAATTCATTTATTTATGGTGCCAATCGAATCCTGCACCGAGTCAATAAGTTTCTGATTGCCAGCATTCATATTCCCCATCAGCTGTTCCACCATCTCTTTCATCAACTTTTCCATCTTTTTTTCACCCACCTTTTCATCTTTCAGTTCTATTACCGATTGTTTTAAATCCTCCATTTCTTTGTCCACATCAGCCTTAGCTCTTGTAGTCATTTCGGAGAGCACTTTTTCTTCAGTAGCCACTTCAAAAGTAAGTTCTTCAGGTTTCGTCTGGCTTCCCCAGTGATGTTTCGTGACTCTTCTCTGAGGACTCTGACCAGTGAACGGATTTTGCATTTAAAGTGCTTTAAAACACAGTTAAATTCACAGCGTTTACTGATGACGTCAGCAGCGCGACGTCCAAAGACTCCGGTAAGTTTTTTAAAATCGGTCCCGACCAGTAGACCCAATTTTAACGCGAAAAGTTGCGAATTTTCGGGAGCGGAGCTACGTGCAGCGTCTGTTGCTAGAAAATGGCGCCACCGGAAGTTGTGTATAAAGGAAGATGCTGGAGTCAAATCTTTTATGATTGACTCTAGCATCTTCCCCACCACCGATGTCAGGCTAACTGGTCTATAATTCCATTTTCTCTCCCGTCTTTCTGAAAAAGTGGGATAACATTAGCTACCCTCCAATCCAGAGGAACTGATCCTGAATCTATAGAATATTGAAAAATTATCACCAATGCATCCACGATTTCCTTAAGTACCCTGGGATGCAGACCATCAGGCCCTGGGAATTTATCAGCCTTCAGTCCCATCAGTCTACCCAACACCATTTCCTGCAGACCCTCCGTCACCCCAGTTCCTCTGGCCACAACTACATCATGAAAATTGTTTGTGTCCTCCTTAGTGAAGACTGATCCAAAATACCTGTTCAACTCATCTGCCATTTCCTTGTTCCCCATAATAAATTCACCTTTTTCAGTCTTCAAGGGATCAACTTTGGTCTTAACTAATTATTTCCTCTTCACATACCTAAAGAAGCTTTTTCTATCCTCCTTTATATTCTTGGCTATCTTACCTAATCTTTTCTCCCCTTTGTAGTTATCTTCAGTTGCTCTTTAAACATTACCCAATCCTCTTGCTTCCCATTCATCTTTGCTATGTTGTACTTCTTCTCTTTTATTTTTATACTGTCCCTGACGTTCCTTGTCAGCCACAGTCGCCCCTTACTCCCCTTGGAATCTTTCTTCCTCTTTGGAATGAACTGATCCTGCACCTTCTGTATTATTCCTAGAAATACCTGGCATTGTTGTTCCACCTTTCATCCCTGCTAGGGGTTTCCATTCAAATTTGGCCAGCTCCTCCCTGATGGCTCCATAGTCCTCTTTATTCAACTGTAACACTGACACCTCCGATCTACCCTTCTCTCTCTGCAATTGTAGATTAAACCTGACCATATTATAGTCACTACCTCCTAATGGCTCCTTAACCTCAAGTTCCTTTATCAAATCCGGTTCATTACATAGCACTAAATCCAGAATTGCCTTCTCCCTGGAAGGCTCCAATACAAGCAGATCTAAGAATCCATCACGAAGGCACTCCACAAACTCCCTTTCTTGGGGTCCAGTACCAACCTGATTTTCCCAGTCTATTTGCATGTTGAAATCTCCCATTACATCCACAGCATTATCTTTACTACATGCCAATTTAAATTCTTGATTCAACGTGCACCCTATATCCAGGCTACCGTTTGGGGTCCCGTAGATAAGTTCCATTAGGGTCTTTTTACCCTTACAATTCCTTAGTTCTATAAATACTGACTCCACATCTCCTGTTTCAACATCACCCCTTGCAAGGGACTGAATTTAATTCCTCACCAACAGAGCTACCCCACCCCCTCTGCCCACCGGTCTGTCTTTTCGATAGGAGGTATACCCTTGAATATTCAGTTCCCAGCCCTGGCCCTCTTGCAACCATGTTCTGTAATTCCCACAACATCATACTTGCCAATTTCTAACTTAGCCTCAAGCTCGTCCACTTCATTTCTTATACTTCACGCATTCATATACAACACTTTGACCTCCGTATTCACCTCCGCCCTCGCAATTGGCCCTGACCGTACTCTTTTATCCCTTCTCAAACATTCCTTCCCATTAATTCCAGAATCTAGTAATTTTTCCTGTACTCACTTCCCTTTCAACTCCATCTTTATACTCCCAATTTGTCAACCCCTCCCCCCCCCACTATTTAGTTTAAACCCACACGTGTAGCTCTAGCAAACCTGCCTGCCAGAACGTCGGTCTCCCTCCAGTTAAGGTGCAACCCGTCCCTTTTGTACAGGTCACCCCTACCCCAGAAGAGCTCCCAGTGTCCTATAAATCTAAATCTTGCTCCCTGCACCAGCCCCTCAGCCACACATTCAGATCCCCTATCTCCCTGTTCCTGTCCTCGCTAGCACAAGATACTGGAAGCAATCCAGAGATAACCACCCTAGTAGTCCTGCTTTTCAGTCTTCTTCCTAACTCTCTGCACTAACCTTGGAGAACCTCCTTACTCTTCTTCCAAATGTCGTTTGTGCCTATGTGCACAACTACTGCCGGCTGTTCACCTTCTCTCTCTCGAGGATGTTCTGCATTCGGCTCGTGACATCTTGAACCCTGGTACCAGGGAGGCAACAGACCACCACTATGGCTCTGCCCGACGCCGGTCAAGTCCCATCTCTAGGATTGGAGCCACCGATGTGTCCGCCGCTCAGACTGGAAGCATCGTCTCCCCTGACAGTTCCCAAGAGGGCGTAGACGTGGAGTGCTACTAGAAAACAGAATAATGCACCTGAATTTGAAGACCCCTTTGCACTCCATCCCTTAAAATGAAGACCAATATCTCAATTGCTTACTGTATCTGCATGTCTACATTCGATATATCATGAATCAGTGCACCAAAATATAACTATGCCAATATATATTACTTTCTCATTGTTCTAAAGATATTGTTTTTTTATTCTTATCGTATTGTAGAACCTCAATTTCCCACTGCTAATTTATCATCTGCTAATTTCTTGCTCACTTAATTTGCATGCTCACATTTCCACCTAGATTTGTATCAGCATTCCTGCATATGTTACACTTCTTCATTTTATTAATATAAATAGTCGCGTCTCAGGATCGATCCCTGTGGCATTCTACCTGTGACAGTCTGTCGAATTAAATGTATTCATACACTCTGTTTTCTATCCCGTAATCAATTCTATATCCATGCTGATACATTATCTTAACATTATTAACACCTTGTATAGCAGCCCTTTATTAGACATCAAATGATTTAAAAAAAAATCTAGACATGCTTCATACATCCCTTGTCTATCCCTTGGTTACATTTCCAAAATCTGTATTACTTCTATTACAGATTTCCATTCATGCAATATTTTTAAAAGGTGCTGAAGGATGTGTTTGGCATGCACCCTTCACAGTCAGGGCATTGAATGTAAGAGTTGGGACATTATGTTACAGTTGTACAAGAAGTTGGTGAAGCCATACTTGGCGTATTGTACACAATTTAGGTTACCATAGACATCATTAAGCTAAAAAGTGCAAAAAAATCTACAAGAATATTGCTAGGATTCAAGGCCTGAGGAAGAAGTTGGGCAGGCCGAGACTCTGTTCCAGGGCTGCCAACTCTTGCGCATTGAGCATGGGACTCACGCATTTCTCACGCTGATCACAGAATCTCTCACGCTAAAAAAAAAAGGAAGTCACGAACAATTCAATTTACCCAAGGCTTCCAGATATCCTCCACGCTCACCAATGAGAATAGTTTTCTGTCGGCGGGTTTCCCGTAAAGAACGAGCAATTTGATTGTCTTAAGTCCATCGCACACGATTTAAAATGGCAATGTAACTGCAGTACTAATGATTCCATTTGACATTCTTGGAACCAAAATCTGCAGGTGCTGGAAATTTAAAAATAAAGCAAAAATTGTTTTGGAGGTGAGTAAAAACCACGAGGGGAATATATAAGGTAAATGCATAGTCTTTTTCCTGGGATATGTGATTCAAGAACCAGAGGGCATTGGTTTAAAGCAGGGTTTTCAAACTACCGGCCCGCGAAGTAGTATAATCTGGCCCGCGGGATGATTTGGTGTTTAAACTAAATTAAACATTCCCATTCAGATGGTGTGATAGGTGAGACACGGCGGTGCTCCCAGCACTGACCCACGAGGTACCGCTCACACGTCCCATCCATCCGGAGCCGCGGGGATGAATCTCGGGCTAAGGCTCTGCTCCAATGCCTGACCCCTGGGTCACTGTCCCTCACCTCCCCCGGACCCCAGCTGGACACAGGGCTCCTGGGTGGGCCCGCATTCGTGGGGGGGGGGGGCAAGAGGGAAACAATCCCCGGACATCGCCGTATCTCCGAATTTCCACTCTGCATGTTGTCGCCGCTTCACTGACACACACACCCTTACACAGGCATACACCCTCACACATACATTCTCACACACAATCTCACCCTCACAGACACTCACAAATATTTACTCATACACCCTTACACACTCTCACACGCTCACACATACACTCTGACACACACTACTCTCACACACACTGATACACACTCTTATACACTCTAACACACACGCTCACACATACTTTCACACACACCGATACACACTCACACACACTTGAACTGCATGGTCCAGTTGGGATGAAGGGACTGTTTCCAAGCTGTAAGACGATGACACATTGTGGAAAGGGTGCAATTGCTCTGGAGAGGATCCAGGGGTGATTTATGAAGATGTTGGTAGGGCTGGAATTTTGTTTTCACTTTGAAGAAAGATTTGATAACTGGGATTGTATTCTCTGCAGCAACGGAGGTGAAGAAAATACTTAGTTGAGGTGAATAATGTTATGAGAATAGGACCTGTTTCGCTTAACAAAGAGTGTAGGAAGGAACTGCAGGTGCTGGTTTAAACTGCAGATAGACACAAAAAGCTGGAATAACTCAGCGGGACAGGCAGCATCTCTGGAGAGAAAAAATGGGTGATGCTTCGGTTCGAAACCTTCAGACTGAAGAGGTTGAAAACCAGCCATATAGATGTTTTAAAAGTAAAGTGGATAGGTATATGGACGTGAAGGCAATGGAGGGGTATGGTCTGAGTGCAGGTAGATGGGACTAGGGGAAAACAAATGGTCGGCACGGACTGGAAGGGCCGAGAGGGCCTGTTTCCGTGCTGTAATTGTTATATGGTTATATGATGTAAAACACAATGACTGGAGATGTGTGTTATCCAACTAAGGGCAGAAATCAGAATTATGTGTTCATCTTTATTGGCACCATAATAAATATTTTACAGAAAAAATAATTTAATGGGGTGGCACGGTGGGGCAGCGGTAGAGTTGCTGCCTTATAGCACCACAGACCCAGATTTGATCCTGACTACGGGTGCTGTCTGTACAGAATTTGTACATTTTCCCTATGACCACATGGGCTTTCTCTGGATATTCTGGTTTCTCCCACAACCGAAAGAAGTGCAGGTTTGTAGGTTAATTGGTTTCTGTAAATTGTCTCCAGCGTGTAGGATATAACTGGTGTATATGGTAGATTGCTGGTCGGTGTGGACTTGGTGGGCCGAAGGGCCTGTTTCCATATAGAAACATAGAAAATAGGTGTAGGAGTAGGCCATTCGGACCTTTGAGCCTGCACCGCCATTCAATATGATCATGGCTGATCATCCAACTCAGTATCCTATACCTGTCTTCTCTCCATACCCCCTGATCCCTTTAGCCACAAGAGCCACATCTAACTCCCTCTTAAATATAGCCAATGAACTGGCCTCAACTACCTTATGTGGCAGAGAATTCCACAGATTCACCACTCTGTGTGAAAAATGTTTTTCTCATCTCGGTCCTAAAAGACTTCCCCTTTATCCTTAAACTGTGACCCCTTGTTCTGGACTTCCCCGACATCGGGAACAATCTTTCTGCATCTAGCCTATCCAACCCCTTAAGAATTTTGTACATTTCTATACGATCCCCCTCAATCTTCTAAATTCTAGCGAGTACAAGCCGAGTCTATCCAGTCTTTCTTCATATGAAAGTCCTGACATCCCAAGAATCAGTCTGGCGAACCTTCTATGGCAAGAATCTATTGCACTATCTATGGCAAGAATGTATTTTCTCAGATTAGGAGACCAAAGCTGTACGCAATACTCCAGGTGTGGTCTCACCAAGACCCTGTACAACTGCAGTAGAATCTCCCTGCTCCTATACTCAAATCCTTTTGCTATGAATGCTAACATACCATTCGCTTTCTTCACTGCCTGCTGCACCTGCATGCCTACTTTCAATGACTGGTGTACCATGACACCCAGGTCTCGTTGCATCTCCCCTTTTCCTAATCAGCCACCATTCAGATAAGAGTCTACTTTCCTGTTTGTGCCACCAAAGTGGATAACCTCACATTTATCCACATTATACTGCATCTGCCATGCATTTGCCCACTCACCCAACCTATCCAAGTCACCTTGCCACCTCCTAGCATCCTCCTCACAGCTAACACTGCCCCCCCCCCCCAGTTTCGTGTCATCCGCAAACTTGGAGATGTTGCATTCAATTCCCTCGTCCAGATAATTAATATATATTGTAAATAGCTGGGGTCCCAGCACTGAGCCTTGCGGTACCCCACTAGTCACTGCCTGCCATTCTGAAAAGGACCCGTTTACTCCTACTCTTTGCTTCCTGTCTGCCAGCCAGTTCTCTATCCACATCAATACAGAACCCCCCAATACCGTGTGCTTTAAGTTTGCATACTAATCTCTTATGTCATCCGCAAACTTGGAGATGTCGCATTCAATTCCCTCGTCCAGATTATTAATATATATTGTAAATAGCTGGGGATGTGGGACCTAGTCGAAAGTCCAGATATAACACGTCCACTGGTTCTCCCTAATCCACTCTACTAGTTACATCCTCGAAAAATTCTATAAGTTTTGTCAGACATGATTTACCTTTCATAAATCCATGCTGACTTCGTCCAATGATTTCACCACTTTCCAAATGTCCTGCTATCCCATCTTTAATAACTGACTCTAGCATTTTCCCCACTACCGATGTTTTTCATATATATCTTAATTTCATTGAACCATATACTTGGTTGAATAAGTGGCATTATTTTCATCTTGTTTCTATAGTCAAAGGGTAAGGTTGATTAATTTATTTGTGCAGAACAGTGATGGAAGTCCCACTCCTCTTGCCTTGTTTCTATTTTTATATATATATATATATATATATATATATATAGTGGCTTGCAAAAGTATTCATACCCCTTGAACTTTTCCACATTTTGTCACGTTACAACCACAAACGTAAATGTATTTTATTGGGATTTTATGTGATAGACCAGCACAAAGTGGTGCATAATTGTGAAGTGGAAGGAAAATGATACATGGTTTCCAGATTTTATTACAAATAAAAAACTGAAAAGTGTGGCGTGCAAAAGTATTCAGCCCCTCTGAGTCAATACTTTGTAGAACTACCTTTCGCTGCAATTACAGCTGCAAGTCTTTTGGGATATTTACCAGCTTTGCACATCTGGAGACTGAAATTTTTTGCCCATTCTTCTTTGCAAAATAGCTCAAGCTCAGTCAGATTGGATGGAGAGCGTCTGTGAACAGCAATTTTCAAGTCTTGCCAGAGATTCTCAATTGGATTTAGGTCTGGACTTTGACTGGGCCATTCTAACACATGAATATGCTTTGATCTAAACCATTCAATTTTAGCTCTGGCTGTATGTTTAGGGTCGATGTCCTGCTGGAAGGTGAACCTCTGCCCCAGTCTCAAGTCTTTTGCAGACTCTTAACAGGTTTTCTTCCAAGATGCCCTGTATTTGGCTCCATCCATCTTCCCATCAACTCTGACCAGCTTCCCTGTCCCTGCTGAAGAAAAGCATCCCCACAGCATGATGCTGCCACCACCATGTTTCAAAGTGGGGATGGTGTGTTCAGGGTGATGTGCAGTGTTAGTTTTCCGCCAGACATAGCGTTTTGCATTTAGGCCAAAAACTTCAATTTTGGTCTCATCAGACCAGTGCACCTTCCTCCACATGTTTGCTGTGTCCCCCACATGGCTTGTGGCAAACTGCAAATGGGACTTCTTATGGCTTTGTTTCAACAATGGCTTTCTTCTTGCCACTCTTCCATAAAGGCCCGATTTGTGGAGTGCACGACTAATAGTTTTCCTGTGGACAGATTCTCCCACCTGAGCTGTGGATCTTTGCAGCTCCTCCAGAGTGACCATGGGCCTCTTGGCTGCTTCTCTGATCAATGCTCTCCTTGCCCGGCCTGTCAGTTTAGGTGGACAGCCATGGCTTGGTAAGTTTGCAGTTCTGCCATACTCTTTCCATTTTCGGATGATGGATTGAACAGTGCTCCGTGAGATGTTCAAAGCTTGGGATATTTTTTTATAACCTAACCCTGCTTTAAACTTCTCCACAACTTTATCCCTGACCTGTCTGGTGTGTTCCTTGGGCTTCATGATGCCCAAGGAACATTGTTTGTTCACTAATGTTCTCTAACAAACCTCTGAGGCCTTCACAGAACAGCTTATTTATACTGAGATTACATTACACACAAGTGGACTCTATTTACTAATTAGGTGACTTCTGAAGGCAATTGGTTGCACTGGATTTTATTTAGGGGTATCAGAGTAAAGGGGGCTGAATACTTTTGCACGCCACACTTTTCAGTTTTTTATTTGTAAAAAAATTTGAAAACCATGTATCATTTTCCTTCCACTTCACAATTATGCGCCACTTTGTGTTGGTCTATCGCATAAAATCCCAATAAAATACATTTACGTTTGTGGTTGTAACGTGACAAAATGTGGAAAAGTTCAAGGGGTATGAATACTTTTGCAAGCCACTGTATATATGTGTGTGTGTGTATATATATGCATAACAGCATGAATTATAATCTGATTTCCAAAATCTGATTTCCCTACATGAATATACTAAGGCCATTCATGTGCTGCACCTGTTGATCAGAGCCTGGCGCTACTGTGGAATGTAATTTAGCCTAACCATATTCATACCTAATCCAATTTAAAGCATAAATGTTGCATTCAAGTGTAAGTTAAAAGACTCGCTACAGTATGCACAATTTCAAGCTGAAAAATACAAAAGCTCAACCGTAGGAGGGGGGCACACCCCCCCTCCCTCCCGCACCCTATCCCTCACACCTTGGTCGCTACACTCACTCGCAATTTATCACTCTCAACTCTCACCCAATGTTGGCAGCCCAGCCCTAGGAGTGTAGTAGGCTGAGGGGTGTTCTTATAGAGGCCTATAAAATCATGATGAACAAAGATAAGCTGACTGAAGTTTTTTTTCCAGGGAAGGGGAATCAAATACTAGAGAGCAGAGATTTAAGATGAGAGGTAAATATTTAAAATAAACCCGAAGGGCAACTTCTTCACACAGAGGGTGTTCACACAAATGGAATGAGCCTCCAGAGACATAGTAGTGCAGTGGTGGAGTTGCTGCCTTACAGCACCAGAGATCCAGGTTTGATCCTGACCTCCTGTGCTGTGTGTGTGCGCAGTTTGCACGTTCTCCCTGTGACCATGTGGGTTCTCACTAGATGCTGCAATTTTCCTCCCACTTTCCGAGATGTGCAGTTTTGTAGATTCTGTTAAACTTATTAAAAAAAAACGTGTTGGATAGAACTAGTGTACGGGTGATTGCTGGTCGGAGCAGATTTGGTGGGCCAAAGGGCCTGTTTCCACACTGTAACTAAACAAAACATAAAAAGTACTAAGGCAGATATTTGTGGGGATGTTTAGATCAATTCAGTGGGGAATTAAATAGTGTGGAGGCCCATGTATTATGTGCACACTGCAAGATTACAGTGAGGCAGATAGTGACATCAGTACTCAAGCAACACTAATTACACGCTAAGATATTGGATCTTAATGATCCAGCTAATGCACAGTGTTAATGCCAATAGAAGAACTTTGTATTGGCAATTTTTATTTTGAATGCCAAATATCAATGCCGCAGTGACATTATTTACAGGTTCTTGAGTGATTTGGAAGTTGTTGGTAATTTGGTAGAATTTTACCATAGGTTTCTTCATGCTACTTGCATAATGTTGCCTCCATATTTTTTATTTCAGAAGGTAAGGTTATATTTTACAAAAACTGAATTCTGGAACAGCCTGTTGGCAGTGACTGTGCATGTGGGAGGTTTGCAGAGGACTTTAATCTGCATGTTTAATTTTAAGTAACTTGTACTTATACCCTCTTGCCCCCTTCGTCCTTCCTAGTCGATTTACTAATTCCACAGTTCTCCAATTGATTTTCAAATGCTCATATAAAATTAATATAAATGTTTAGGAAAGAACTGCAGATGCTGGTTTAAATCGAAGGTAGATGGAGTAACTCAACGGGACACGCAGCATCTCTGGAGAGAAGGAATGGATGAAGTTTCAGGTGGAAAACCTTCTTCAAACAAAAAATATATTAATTAATATAAATGGATTGGTTGATAGCAAGCACCCAACTATTTTCGAAAATAAAAAAAATGTTGGAAATTGACATAAAAGCAAAATGCTGGAGCTACTTAAATTGGGCAAGATCTGTGGAGGAAGAAATAATTAACATATTGGTTTATGGCCCAAGATATTAATTCATTTTATCTAAGATTTGTTTATTAATACAAAAATTGTGAACATTTGTCAAACATTCTCTCAATCTATATTTTAAAAAGTACAAGGGAGGCTAGAGTACTTTGCAAATTAGCACTAGGTAACATTGTTAACATATGTCTCTCCACACATTCAAACATATTTGGAGTGATTGTAAAGTTAGTTTCTTGTCATGAGACTACATTAGTACATGGTCATAATTACAGCCATGCTGAGCTTTCCCGTGCCTTTTCAAATAAAACATTCCCCTGGTTAATTCCTCAGTTCTGACCAAACTTTGGTGTTTACTACATTCTTCATTCAGTAATTCAGTTGGTTAGAAATATGTTGATCATTTTACACAAAGCAAATAAAAAAATTAGATTAACAAAATGTCTGAAGAAGTGTCCCAACCCGAAATGTCACCCATTCCTGCTCTCCAGAGATGCTGCCTGTCCTGCAGAGTTACTCCAGCTTTTTGTGTCTATCTTCGGATTAAACCGGCATCTGCAGTTCCTTCCTTAACAAAATTTGAACTCCATATTGAGACATTGCTGCCCTCTGCAGTTCAATATCATATCTGTGACACATTCAACTATCAAGTCCTTGGGGAAATTGAAGACATCTAATATTCATAATTAGTTTGGAATATGAGAACTATCTAGGGGGTCTACCTTTTTTTTTTAATTTTAAGTGAAATAAGTTCATTTTTTTGTTTTATTTAGGTTTACCTGATAAAGCTCCATTAGGACTAATAGACACGCCACTGTTGGATACCGAAGAAGAGGTGCACTGGTATTTTCTTCCTTTAAATCTAGTGAAGAAATACCCTACTTTAATCAATGAAGATAACCTGCTATGGCTGTGTGAGGATGTTGCCCTTATAGAAATCGGATGGAGTAATTTTCGATATATAGGTATTTAACCTGCAATTATATTGATACTGTATTACAAGTATCGACACTTTGTTAACATTCACCCCTCTTTCCCCCCCTCCCCCTGTACTATGAATATTTTTTTGTTGGAACAAGAAATAATCTAAATTCTTACTGTCTTGCAATGTCACTTTGTCATATTTATCATCTGGCCATTATCCATGGTGTCTACTCACCAACAACTGAATTGTTATTTCTGAAAAAGAAAAAAATACCATTGATTATTTCCTTATGTTGAAAAGGAATAGATGTTCATAAAGAACATTAGTATATATGCAATATGGCAGGCGTCACCTCTTTTGTCCTCTCATGTGATCCACTTAAGCTAACTCCCTGACAAATTTCAAAAGATAAACCATAATCTGGTGCATGTGGTTCTTTCTTTTGTTATGTTTAATCACAAATTTATTCGTATTGAAGCCATCTATGAAATCTGAAATTCTTAGCTTAATGAACAAATTTTAGTTTTACCATCCTCATCAATTAGAAGTGTACTACCGGAAACAATTTGCCGATGTAGCTTCATAAGATTTTGGTTTGGTTGTATTTGGAATATTGCGTGCAGTTCTATACTAGAGGGCATAGCTTTATGGTGAGTGTGGCAAAGTTTAAAGGAACAGTGCAGGACAAGTTGTTTAGTCAGAGGGAAGTGAGTGCTTAGATCGACTGCTGGGTGTGGTGGTGGAGGCAGTTACAACAGTGGCATTTAATAGACTTGGATAGGCATATGGATATGCAGGGACTGGAGGGATATGCAGGTAGATAACTGTTGGTCTTGGCATCATGTTTGGCACAGATATTGAGGGCTGAAGGGCCTGTCCCTGTGCTGTTCTATTTTCTATAATGTTCTCAACATCCATATGCTATAGATAGACACAAAAAGCTGGAGTAACTCAGAGGGACAGGCCGTATCTCTGGAGAGAAGGAATGGTTGATGTTTCGCTGAGTTACTCCAATGTCTATCTAGTTTTAGTGTCTATCTTTGGTTTGAACCAGCATATGCAATTCCTTCCTCCTCCATATACTATAGACAGGGGCATTATACAAATATATCCTGGCCTAATTTCCATTTCCTAATCAGTATTTTGCAACACAAGAGGTCATTTACCTATTGTGCTTGTACTGGCTCTTTCAAAGACCTTTCAAAATTGTTCCATTTCCCTGCCCCTTTCCCACGGCCATGCAGTTTTTCTTTTTATTTATATTGCATCTTTTAGGCCTTATTGTCCTGGTAAACTCAACATCAGATGGATATTCAAAGGCTTCTTTGTGCTTCCAACATGTCGGTAAAAAGCACCAACACATTTTTTTGATTGATATGGTTTTCTTCAAACTTGTTGCAGCATTTAGCATGACAGAAATCTCCCAGCTGCCATCTGGCTTTCTGGGATTGATCTTGTGTTATTGCACTCTTACATATTTCTCTTCCTTATCCCGTGCATACATACCTAGAAATTCTCAGAAACCCATTCTTTGTTTCATTTATTTCCTCATCCATACACTCTTTTTGTGATATGATCTATATGCCAACAGTAATCCATATGTTGGTAACAACCTCTTTGCAGTTCCCATAAATAAATATTTGTATTCTTATCGTGAAGGATGTCACTATTTTCATTTATTTAGTATAGAGACACTATTTTCTCAGCCTGCAATAAAGCTGTCTTTCGACTTATTTTTCCATCCATTTTCCTATATTAACTTGCATTTGCATTGCACATCCATGTTTAAAAACAGTTATTGACCACTTTAAATCAGAATTAAATTAGAGTTAAGTCAAGAGTCAAGAGATTCTTAATTAAATTGAACATTTAGACCAAGTTTATAATTTTAACTTTGCAGCAAATTTCCTTCTGACTGGCAAGTTTATTGTACCCGACAAATTTTCAGAAGTAGATGCTCTTCTGACTGAAATGGAGATGCTTCAAATTCCAGAACTCATTGAAGCTGTGAAATCATACAAGAGAAAAATAGGTAAGTCAATGAATGTTACCAAAGGATCTTTTGAAGTAAAATATCCTATATGTAGCAAATAATTCTGACAATTACAGCTTATGTTTCAGCATGTCAAACAAGGCCAATTAGGAAGATTACTATGTGCAATTTTTCTTGAATTAGTTCAGAGAGGTCATGAACATTTAAAAAAGTTGGTGAGACAAATTATGAACCAAATGACTAATGATTGTTAAAAGTGGAAAATATAAAATCTTAATAGCACATTATAAAAATAATAAACTTCAACGTTTACGTCAGTGCTCCACTAATGAACCAAAATATTCTCTTATTTTACCCATAACCACATAAATGGTATTTTAGACTTTTGTACTTTGCCACTTATTTCTGAACTCAATATTTATATTGGTTAGTTGAGGTCCATGATATTTGTAGTTTTTAGACTGTCATTTTCAAAGAATAATTCTCATATTTGTTCAAAACAAATCCTACATCAAAGTTGCCAGGAGCTTTGATAATAAAAATTTCAGAATGTCTCTAAGATTTTTTGCAGGCAGCTATGTATGGTGAAACTGTGATAATCTGGCACCCTTGGAATTTGAATTTTGCCAGTCTAGCAGATTTCTTGACTATTGGATAATACTTATATTATCCCAGCACTTTTTCATATTTTACACGTACAAGCTTGCAGAATGTGGGTGCCCAGGGACACAGATGGAGCCTCTGGCTGCTGCAACTGTGGCAAGTGCGTCAAGCTTCAGCTCCTAAAGGACCATGTTGGGGCACTGGAGAAGCAGCTGGATGACCTCAGGGCCATCCGGGAAAACGAGAGTTTCCTGGACAGGACCTACAGTGAGGTAGTCACGCCGAGGATACGGGAAGAACCAAGGTGTGTGACGGAGAGAAAGGGTAGAAATCGTGGAGTGCGGAAGACCCAGGTGGCTGTGCCTTATGAAAACAGGTACGCCCTCTTGGGAACAGTCCGGGGAGACAATGTTTCCAGTCCGAGCGGCGGACACGTCGGTGGCTCCGACCCTGGAGATGGGACTCTACTGGCGAGACCGACGTCGGGCAGAGCCCTAGTGGTGGGTGACTCCATTGTCCGAGGAGTGGACAGGAGATTCTGTGGCGGCAGACGAGATGCGAGAATGGTCTGTTGCCTCCCTGGTGCCAGGGTTCAGGATGTCACGAGCCGAATTCTGAACATCCTCGAGAGAGAGAAGGTGAACAGCCGGCTTGAGGCTCAGTTAGAAACTGGCAAGTATGATGTTGTGGGAATTAATGAGACATGGCTGCAAGAAGGCCAGGGCTGGGAACTGAATATTCAACAGTATACCTCCTATCGAAAAGACAGACAGGTGGGCAGAGGGGGTGGGTTGCCCTGTTGGTGAAGAATGAAATTCAGTCCCTTGCAAGGGGTGACTTTGAAACGGGAGATGTGGAGTCAGTATGGATAGAACTAAGGAACTAGGGTAAAAAGACCCTATTGGGACTAATCTACAGGCCCCGAAACAGTAGCCTGGACATAGGGTGCAAGTTGAATCAGGAGTTAAAATTGGCATGGAGTAAAAGTAATGCTGTGGTTGTTATGGGAGATTTCAACATGAAGGTAGACTGTGAAAATCAGGTTGGTACTGGACCTCAAGAAATGGACTTTGTAGAGTGCCTTTGTGATGGATTATTTGAACAGCTTGTATTGGAGCCTTCCAGGGAGAAGGCAATTCTGGATTTAGTGTTATGTAATGAATCGGATTTGATAAAGGACCTTGAGGTTAATGAGCCATTAGGAGGCAGTGACCATAACATGGTCAGGTTTAATCTACAATTGGAGAGGGAGAAGAGTAGATCGGAGGTGTCAGTTTATAGCAGTTGAATAGAGGGGACTATGGGACCATGAGGGAGGAGCTGGCCAATGTTGACTGGAAAGATACACTAGCAGGGATGACAGTGGAACAAAAATGGCAGTGTTGCTAGGAATAATACAGAAGGTGCAGGATCAGTTCATTCCTAGGAGGAAGAAAGATTCCAAGGGGAGAAAGGGACGACCATGACTGACAAGGGACGTCAGGGACGGTATAAAAATTAAAGCGAAGAAGTACAACGTAGCAAAGATGAGCGGGAAGCAAGAGGATTGGGTAATGTTTAAAGAACAGAACATAACCAAAAAGACAATACGGGGAGAAAAGATGAGGTACGAAGGTAAGCTAGGCAAGAATATAGAGCAGGACAGTAAAAGCCTCTTTAGGTATGTGAAGAGGAAAAAATTAGTTAAGACCAAAGTTGGACCCTTGAAGACCGAAAACGGTGAATTTATTATGGGGAACAAGGAAATAGCAGATGAGTTGAACAGATACTTTGGATCTGTCTTCACTAAGGAGGACACAAACAGTATTCCTAATATAGTAGTGGCCAGTGGATCTGGGATGACAGAGGAACTGAAGAAATCCAAATTAGGCAGGAAATGGTGTTGGATAGACTGATGGGACTGAAGGCTGATAAATCCCCAGGACCTGATGGTCTGCATCCTAGGGTACTTAAGGAAGTGGCTCTAGAAATCGTGGATGCATTGGTGATAATTTTCCAATGTTTTATAGACTCGGGATCAGTTCATGGGGATTGGAGGGTAGATAATGTTATCCCAATTTTTAAGAAAGGCGGGAGTGAGAAAACGGGGAATTAAAGACCAGTTCGCCTGACATCGGTGGTGGGGAAGATGCTGGAGTCAATCATAAAAGATGAGATAGCCGCACATTTGGATAGCAGTAACAGGATCGATCAGAGTCAGCATGGATCTACGAAGGGGAAATCATACTTGACTAATCTTCTGGAATTTTTTGAAGATGTAACTAGGAAAATGGACAAGGGAGAGCCAGTGGATGTAGTGTACCTGGACTTCCAGAAGGCATTTGGTAAGGTCCCACATAGGAGATTAGTGGGCAAAATTAGGACACATGGTATTGGGGGTAGAGTGCTGATATGGATAGAGAAGTGGTTGGCAGACAGGAAACCAAGAGTAGGGATTAACGGGCCTCTTTCAGAATGGCAGGCAGTGACTAGTGGGGTACCGCAAGACTCGGTGCTGGGACCGCAGCTATTTACAATATACATCAATGATTTGGATGAAGGGATTCAAAGTAACATTAGCAAATTTGCAGATGACACAAAGCTGGGTGGCAGTGTGAACTGTGAGGAGGATGCTATGAGAATGCAGGGTGACTTGGACAGGTTGGGGGAGTGGGCAGATGCATGGCAGATGAAGTTTAATGCAGATAAATGTGAGGTTATCCACTAAAACAGGAAGGCAGATTACTATCTAAATAGTGTCAAGTTGGGAAAAGGGGAAGTACAACGTGATCTGGGGGTCCTTGTACATCAGTCTATGAAAGTAAGCATGCAGGTACAGCAGGCAGTGAAGAAAGCGAATGGCATGTTGGCCTTTATAACAAGAGGAATCGAATATAGGAGCAAAGAGCTCCTTCTGCAGTTGTACAGAGCCCTAGTGAGACCACACCTGGAGTATTGTGTGCAGTTTTGGTCTCCTAATTTGAGGAAGGACATTCTTGCTATTGAGGGAGTGCAGCGTAGGTTTACAAGGTTAATTCCCGGGATGGCAGGACTGTCATATGCTGAGATAATGGAGCAGCTGGACTTGTACACTCTGGAGTTTAGAAGAATGAGAGGGGAACTCATTGAAACATATAAGAGTGTTAAGGGCTTGGACACACTAGAGGCAGGAAACATTTCCCGATGTTGGGGGAGTCCAGAACCAGGGGCCACATTTTAAGAATAAGGAGTAAGCCATTTAGAACGGAGGCGAGGAAACACTTTTTCTCACAGAGAGTGGTGAGTCTGTGGAATTCTCTGCCTCGGAGGGCGGTAGAAGCAGGTTCTCTGGATGCTTTCAAGAGAGAGCTCGATAGGGCTCTTAAAAATAGCGGAGTCGGGATAAAGGGAGAAGGCAGGAACAGGGTACTGATTGGGGATGATCACCCATGATCACATTGAATGGCGGTGCTGGCTCAAAGATCCAAATGGCATCCTCCTGCACGTATTGTCTATTGGTCCCTTGCTCCCCATCATTGATAATTATCCAGTAATGGTGAGCAAGGGTCAATTACAATTTGTACACTTCAGCTTATAAAATATAGCCAACCTCACTGATCAGCGGATAAAAAAAAGACTTAGTGTAACACTAATGAGTGAGCCTGGCACTAAATTATCAAGATTTTTTGCACTGGACACTGAATTACCAGTACTTTACTGTGCATAAGTGTAATCCACTATTACGATACCAGAAAGGTTATTATGTAATGTTTGCAGTAGCTTTCTAAGAATCATGCAATGTAAATTGTTTTACATATATAAACAATTAGATGGGTAGCCTTTGAAGTGATTACTCAGCCATAAAACTATTAAACATTGGTACTGAGAGACAATGGCTATTTTCTCCTTAACAGCAAACTGTAAAATTAAACTATTATGTTTAATTATCAATTGCAATCATTAGTAATATGGACCTCTCTTTATTGTAGCTGGTAATTCCAGAGATGCCTCTATCTCTGGCAATTTTGTACATCATTCTGAAGTGGGATGCGAGTCTGAATGTGCTCCAGCATACAAACCATTGTATGTCCTTGTCCTGGAACTATTAGTGAAATATCCAGATTCAGCACTAGGACAACTTTGTATTGAAAGCAGCCTTGATGGGATGAAGCTCTATATTTTTGGCAATGGAGTTCTTTTTCAACATGTCAGGTACTTGTGTTAGCTTCACTATTAATTATGATTTGTTCTACCTGATGCCATGATAACATACATTTTGTCTACATTTTTCACAACTTTGGCTTTTGATTGCATATTTCATATTTGAATGCATGCAATTGAATGTACATTTATATGATAGAAAAATCAAATAGTATATTGAACCCATACATTTAGCTTTTACTAGACTAAGTGGGACCCGTTGGGTCCCATGTGCACATGGGAGGGCTGGTCCCCCAACGCAATATTGCACCTCTCCACCAATTCCAATATTGGTGGCCAGTGGGGGAGGGCTTTCTGGAGCACTAGTATGGGTGTTGTGGGCCAAAGGGACTGGTTTCCAGAGGGCTAGTATGGACATTGTGGCCTAAATGGGTTATTGGGCTGGCAACTCAGTCACTCAGGCCTGCTGGGCTGGCAGCTCAGTCACTCAGGCCTGCTGGGCTGGCAGCTCAGTCACGCAGGCCTGGTGGGCTGGCAGCTCAGTCACGCAGGCCTGGTGGGCTGGCAGCTCAGTCACGCAGGCCTGCTGGGCTGGCAGCTCAGTCACGCAGGGCTGGTGGGCTGGCAGCTCAGTCACGCAGGGCTGGTGGGCTGGCAGCTCAGTCACGCAGGGCTGGTGGGCTGGCAGCTCAGTCACGCAGGGCTGGTGGGCTGGCAGCTCAGTCACGCAGGGCTGGTGGGCTGGCAGCTCAGTCACGCAGGGCTGGTGGGCTGGCAGTTCACTCACAGCTATTCCTTGAAATTGCATTTCAAGCAGAGTGCAGGCCACCAAATTCAGTTTCATAGCATTTCAAGCAGAGTGCATGCCACCACATTCAACTTCATAGCATTTCAAGCAGAGTGCAGGCCACCACACTCAATTTCATAGCATTTCAAGCAGAGTGCAGGCCACCACATTCAACTTCATAGCATTTCAAGCAGAGTGCATGCCACCTCATTCAACTTCATAGCATTTCAAGCAGAGTGCAGGCCACCACATTCAATTTCATAGCATTTCAAGCAGAGTGCAGGCCACCAAATTACCAAACAACTCATTGCATTGTCATTAAGTGCTAACAAATCACTTATTGCGAGTACATTGCAGACTCACAGTTCAGTTGATTCACAGCCTACAGAGTCACAGTTGTGGACTCTCCCTCGCGATCTTCCAGAGTGACTGACTCATGTCCTGGCATCCAGGGTTTTATAGTCCTGCCCCCCCCCGCCTGGAAGGGGTGTTTCCTTCATCATGGTGATTGACAGGCGAGAGGACTAATCAGCTGATCTCAAGATTTTTAAACACTCATAACTTTTTCA
Organism: Okamejei kenojei; assembly: GCA_035221665.1. Lineage (NCBI taxonomy): Eukaryota > Metazoa > Chordata > Chondrichthyes > Rajiformes > Rajidae > Okamejei > Okamejei kenojei. The sequence goes on from CM069147.1 coordinate 14,075,366, forward strand.
TTTTTCATCGGTCGGAAAATTCCTCGGGGCTGCCTCAGCGGAGGAGGACTGTAAGATGATCAAAATAGCGATATATGGTAGCATTTATTCTAAAATCAATATACAGCGCAGTCAGGAAGTGGTCAAGATGAAACTTTTAGTCATATAGATAATCTTATATTACTGTATGTAATGAACTCAATATAAAGAGAAAAAACTGATTTTCTCAAAGCTATGATTTACAGTTTTTTTTCTTTTCATTTTTTGGAGCTGTTCGCAAGGTCCTTTATTGTCCAACCTTAGGTGCCCATCAGATGGTAGTGAACAACCTTCTTGAACCCCTTCGATGCTGCCATTTTGTAACTAGGCACATCTTGATAATTTTCTACATTAAGCAGCTGCAAGTACTATAACCATGTTCAAAAAAACTTGGCTAGTGATGCAGATAGGTCTGGAACACAGGTTTTCAGTTGTAGGAAGGAATTGCAGATGCTGGTTTAAACCAAAGATAGACACAAAATGCTGGAGTAACTCAGCGGGACAGGCAGCTCTCTGGATAGAAAGAATGGGCGATGTTTTGGGTCAAGACCCTTCTTCAGTTCTTTTAGTCCCATGTCCTTTAGATCCAGTGGTCTCACCTGCCTCATGCTATCATCGGGAGTGATTCAAATGGGCTGAAGACAGTCCCATTGAATGTGGTTGTGTATATTTCAGCCTTAGGTTTAGCACTGGTTTGCTGGCTGCTGCTTCACTGAGGATGGAGCACTTCAAGGAGCCTCTTTTTGAGTTAATCATGTCTTGTGTGTCACTAGCAGGCCAGCATTTGTGGCTATTTCTAATGGTCCAGAAGCAGATGGCAATAAGCAGTGTTCTTGAACGACTGCAATGTCACTGATAAAAGTACACCCACAATGCTATGAGGAGCAGGTTCTAAGAGTGAATGAAGGATATATTTTCAAGTCCGGTTGATGTGTGACTTGCAGTGAAATATGAAGGTAATGGTGTTCCCACATACCTGAAGCCTTTAACCTTTTTGATGGTGATGATCATGGGTTTTGGAGGTGCTGACTGAATAATCTGGGCAAATGTATTTAATTTATGTACAAAATGCAGGTGCAATTTTATTTAACTCCAGCTTCTATGCATCAGTGGTGAAAGGTTGTGGATGGGGTACCGATCGAGCATATTCCATTTTCTGGGATGGAGCCAAGCTTTTTGAGTACTGCTGCAGACAAGTGAGCAGCATTCCCTCACACTGCTGACTTCTCATTTGTAGATAATGGGAAGATGAGTCACTCGTACAGAATACCCAACCTCTCTTGTATCCACACAATTTACATAGCTAATCTTTGGTTAACTATAATTTTTGGTTAACATTAGTCATGATTTTGATGGTGAGTGACTTGGTGATTGTGATGTCGTTGAGTGTTTTGGGTAGGTAGTTAGATTTGCCTTTGAGCTGTGGCATGAAAGTTACTTGCCACTCTCAGTTCATGCCTAAATGTTTGTTTAAATACCTATGCTATCAGGTGTAGACTCCTTTGAGTTTTGAATGCGATTGAACATTTTGCAATCATCAGTGAACATTCCCAGTTCTGAACCATGTCAGAAGTACCTGAAGATAGTTGAACCTAGACTGCTGCTCTGAGGAACTCCTTTTGTGATGTATTAAGACTGGGATTATTAACCTCCAACAACCACAACTATCTTCCTTTGTACGTGATGTGATTCCGACCATTGGATTCACATTTAGCAAGGCAGTATGGTGCTTCTCATGGTCAAATACTGCCTTGACGTAATGGCTTGTCATTTTCACATCATCTCTGGAATTCAGCTATTTGGTCCTTTCTTTTGGGCAAAGTTGTGATGAGGTCTGAGGCGGTCTAAACCCAACTCATTATTTTGCTGATGGCAGAGTAAACCCATTAGGCAGTAATTGGGCAAGTGGAATTCATCCTGCTTTTTGGAAATAGGCTATTTTGGAGGGAATTTGAATCAATGGCATTGGAGGGTCTGGAATCACTTATGGTGGGCAAGGATGGTAGATTTTCTCCCTCGGACATTAGTGAGGACATTTTTTTTAAAATAAATCCATTTAGTTTAATCATTGTTACTAATGACTACTTTCTCTTTATGACATTCTGTCATTTTTATTCATGGTTACTAATAAGTATTTTCTTAATTTCCAGTTATTAACTGGACTTAAATTTCACAGCTGCCAGGTGGGATTTTATAACTTATCCAGTCGAGGCTGCTGGAATACAGCCTGGTAACTGAACCAATGTTCAGTTACCAGGCCGGGGGCTCCAACTTTGTGACTTTGGGCCTGGAGCGGGGCCGTACATCACCCGGCGCGGCCTCAATGGACATGGGACTTAACATCGCCCGCCTGGGGCTTCGACATCGGGAGAGAGATGGTGCGGGGGAGAGAGAAGAACTTTGCCTTCCATCACAGTGAGGAGGGATCCACTGTGATGGATGTTTGTGTGAATTTAATTGTTTGCATGTTTTTCTATGAATTGTTCTGTTTGTTTGTTTGTATGGCTTGTAGAAACGGAGTTTCGTTCGAGCCTCTCTGAGGTTCGAATGACAAGCAATAAAATCAAATCAAATCAATGTACCTCTTCCAAAAATGTATTTTGGTATTGCATTTTTATAATTAGCGGCATATTAACTGTAATATGTTCAGGCAAGAGAGTACCGTGTGTCCAGTTAGCCATATATGCTTGGTCATAGAGTCTTAGAGTGATACAGTGTGGAAACAGGCCGTTCAGCCCAACTCGCCCACACCGCCCAACAATGTCCCAGCTACACTAGTTCCACTTGCCTGCGTTTGGTCCATATTTCTCCAAACCTGTCCTATCCATGTACTTAACGGTTTCTTAAATGATGGGATAGTCCCAGCCTCAACTACCCCCTCTGGCAGCTTGTTCCATACACCCACTACCCTTTGTGTGAAAAAGTTACCCCTCGGATTCCTATTAAATCTTTTCCCCTTCACCTTGAACCCATGTCCTCTGGTATTCGATTCCCCTACTCTGGGCAAAAAACTCTGTACCTTATCTATTCCTCTCTTGATTTTGTATACCTCTATACCCTCATCCTCCTGCGCTCCATGGAATAGAGCAGAGACCCATCCTACTAAACCTCTCCCTATAGCTCACACCATCTAGTCCTGGCAACATCCTTGTAAATCTTTTCTGAACCCTTTCAAGCTTGACAATATCTTTCCTATGACATTGTGCCCAGAACTGGACACAATATTCTTTTTTTGATAAATATTTTTATTAGTTGTAGAAACATATTAATAAAAAATAGTTATTAGATACATTCATAATATTATTAATATTAATATTAACATTTACGACTTTATGTTTCTATACAGTTTTTAATTTTTTTTTATAAAGTAGGAAAAGATAGAGAAAAATAATATAAAAAATAAGGAAGTGAATGGAGTATTAATCAATAATCCGTCATTGGAGATATAACCATGATTTATTATGCGTAATTCTTCATCCATTCTATTATTCAGGCCTCACTCAACCCCTCGCACTGAGCCACTTTGACCCTGTAAATATTCAATATATGGAGACCATATCCCTCTGAAGAGATCCAACCTGTCCATTAGGACAAGCCTCAATCTCTCCAGATGGAGTGTCTCTGACATTTCTGTATTCCACATTTTGATTGTCGGGGATGTAGGACCTTTCCAGAATTTTAGTATTAATTTTTTCCCAATTATTAAACCATAATCAATAAAAATTCTTTGATTCGTTGTTATTAATCGGTCTGTTTCCAATGTTCCTAGTATTATTAACTTTGAGTCAGGGGTCAGATTCATATTAACAACATTCGAAATTATCCTAAATATTTCTATCCAAAACTTTGTAATTTTTGCACAATTTGTAAATAAGTGGGTCAGATTAGCTTCTAAATGTTGACATTTATCACATATGGGAGATACTTTTGGAAAAATGTTATGTAGTTTGGATTTTGAATAATGTAGTCTATGTAGTATTTTAAACTGCATAAGAGAGTGTCTAGCATTTAACGAACAATGGTGTATATGTTGTAAACTTTCGTCCCATACTTCTGGTCTTATAATTTGACCTAATTCGTTTTCCCAAGATTGTCTATAAATTTCTGTTGATGGGACATCATTTTCCAATAAGATATTATATATATATATGAAATCATTTTTTCTGTGGTCGAATTTTTATTTAGACATTCATCTAAAATTTCTGTCTTTCTATTTCTAAGTTCCTGTGTGTTTGCTTTTACATAGTCTCTGATTTGTAAGTATCTAAAATAATCTTTAGAATGTAGTCCATAAATTTGTTGTAATTCTTGAAATGAAAGAAAGGAGTTTTCCTTGTAGAGATCACCCATCTTAATAATTCCCTTATTTTTCCATTGTAAAAAGCCTTTATCCATCATTGAAGGTTTAAATGTAACATTATTTACAATGGTAAGGGCTAATGGTATAGATTTCAGTTTTAATGTTTTCTTTATTTGTCTCCAAATACGTATTCCACTTTCTATTATCGGGTTTTCACTGTAGGTTTTCTTACCTAAATTAATATTAGCGAATATTATTGAACTGATTTCAAAAGGAGAACAATCTTCTTTTTCCATATTTAACCAAATTGGTTGGTTATCTGTCTCTTCTAACCAAAAATTCATATTTTTAATATTAACTGCCCAGTAATAAAACATAAAGTTTGGTAATGCTAAACCTCCATTTATTTTTAATTTACATAAATGTTTCTTATTTATTCTATGGCTCTTATAATCCCAGATAAAGTTAGTAACTAGGGAGTCCACCTTCTTAAATAAATTTTTAGGAAGATATATCGGAATTAATTGGAAAAGATATAATAATTGTGGAAGAAAAATCATTTTTATTATATTAATTTTGCCTAACATTGAAATAGGTAGAGTTTTCCAATATAAAATATTCTTATTTAATTTATTCAATAATAGTGGGAAGTTAGATTTAAATAAAGAATCAAATCTTTTTGTTACATACATTCCAAGATATTTAATTTTTTCATTTGTTATCTTAAAAGGAAATTGTTGTAATATGTGTAAGTTATTTACCGTTATTGGCATAAGTTCACTTTTATTCCAATTAATACTATATCCTGAAAAAGATCCGAATTCAGTTATTAATTTTAACAAATTTTGGATACTAATTTCTGGTTTTGTGATATAAAGTAATACATCATCCGCGTATAAGGAAATTTTATTTTTAGTATCTCTAGTATCATACCCATATATTTCAGGATGTGATCTCACCCTCTGAGCTAAGGGTTCTATTGTAAGTGCAAACAGTAAGGGGAATAAAGGGCAACCTTGTCTACAGCCTCGATATATTTAGTTGATAACATTTGATTTGTTATTATTCTAGCTGTTGGGTTAGTATATAATAATTTGATCCAAGTAATGAACTTCTCTCCCAATTTAAAAGTTTCCATAGCCGAAAACAAATAGGACCATTCCACCTGATCGAAGGCTTTCTCTGCATCTAACGAAATAACTATTAAATCTTTTTTAATACCACTTTTCGAATATATAATATTGAATAATCGTCTCGAGTTATTTGAGGAATATCGTTTTGGTATAAATCCTGTTTGATCGGGGTGAATTAATTCATTAATAACTGTGCTTAGCCTTTGTGCTAATATTTTAGTTAATATCTTTTGATCAGTATTTAAAAGAGCTATAGCTCTAAATGATCCTGGTTCATCCAGATCTTTGTTTATTTTAGGTATTAGTGTTATAATAGATTCATTTAACGTTTCTGGTAATTTCTGCTGTGTATATATATATTCATATAATGATTTCAGACGTGGTACAATCTGATCACAAAATGTTTTATAGAATTCCGAGCCAATACCATCTGGTCCCGGTGTTTTACCATTTTTTAATGATCTAATAGATTCTTGGATTTCTTTTACTGAAATTTCAGCGTTTAATGATTCTCTATTTTGTGTGTCCAACCCCTTCAGATTACATTTTTTTTTAATGTTTCTATTCCTATCTTATTTTCTGTTGTTTTAGCAGTATATAGGTTTTTATAGTATTGTATAAATCTCTCATTAATATCTTTAGGTTGTATTAAAAGTTCGCCATTATGTGATTTAATCCTATGGATTATTTTTTCTGCCTCCATCTTCCTCAATTGGCGAGCTAATAATTTTTGAGGTTTATCTCCAAATTAAAACTGTAATTGTTTAGTATGTTGATAAAGTTTTACAACTTGATCTGAATATATTTTATTTAATTTATATTTCAATGCTGCAATTTTATTATGTAATATTATAGATGGATTAGCTGCATTCTCTATATCTAATTGTTTAATCTCCTTTTCCAGTTCTTGTTGATCCCTTCGATTCTTTTTGTTATAAAAAGCTTGAGAGAAAATCATGATTCCCCGGAGATATGCTTTAAACGTTTCCCATAATAAGGAACAAGATATTTCCGGTTTATCATTTGTTTCGAAGAAAATCTTAATCTGTTCTGTGATATATTCCTGTGTTATTTTGTCTTTTAAAATTTGTGGATTAAATGTGGCTCGAAGGGCTGAATGGCCTACTCCTGTAATTTCTATGTTTCTATGTTTCCTCCACTGTCCCCGTTTCTCTGTTTTACCATTTATTTTAATCTTAAATGTTAAAGGTGCATGATCTGAAATTATAATATTGTGATATTTAGAATTATAAGTGAGTGAAATAAGTTTGGCATCGACCAAAAAGTAATCTATTCTCGAGTAGGTTTTATGTACCGGCGAATAAAAGGAATACTCACGTCCAGTGGGTTTTCTACGCTCCAAACATCTTTGATATTAGTAGTTTCCGTATATGCATTTAATAAGTCACTAGAATGTGATTTAGTTTTCCTTTGTCTTGCAGATCTGTCTAAGTAAGGATCTAGTGTACAATTTAAATCTCCTCCAATTATTAGGTTATATTGTGTTAATTCCGGTATATTGTTAAATATTTTCTTGAAAAACAATGGACTATCAAAGTTTGGTCCATATACATTAACAAAAATCATTTTTTGTGCATTTAATTCTCCTATTACAATAATATATCTGCCATCGTTATCAGTTATAGTTGATGTATGTTTAAATAAAATTCCTTTATGAAATAATATTGCTACACCTCTTGATTTATGCGTAAAAGAAGAATGATATGTTTTATCTATCCATTTAGCTTTCAGCCTATGCTCAGCATCTTTTTTTAAGTGAGTTTCTTGGATAAAAATTACATCAGCTTTAATTGCTTTTAAATGTGCAAATACTTTACCTCTCTTAATTGGTTCATTAATACCTTTAACGTTCCAACTACAAAACGTTTCTCCTTCATTCCCCATATTCATTTTTAAGTCTTGCATCTTTTGTCTACGGGGGGTCTGTAATAGAGCCGATGGTTCAGCCCGATAGACCTGACCTTACACCCGAACACCGAATAGATGAATTTTAAGTCTCGTGAATGCCTCTCACGTGTATATCTCCTTTGATCCAATATATAACTCCATTCAAACTGAAAAAAAACAATAATAGTTCATAAAAGAAAAGAAGAGAGGATAGATTAAGAGGTTAGTGTAGTGCACAAAAAAAGAAAAAACTACATCTAGTGTTATTGTAGTTAGTGCTAGCCATACTAGCATGGCTAACCATCTACCGACTTCCGTAGTTGATGTTACTAACTTAACCAGCTCCCTGGTTTTTTGGAATTATTATTCCATAATGATATCTTACCGGGGGTATTACATTAAAAAAAGAGAAAAAAAAGAATATTCGGATTATAATAATTAAAAATGTGAAAATACATATATTTAAAACTTATTTAGAAATCTAATTATTAAAAAAAACACACATAAGATGAAAGAAAAACAAGAAATAAAAATGAAAATTACTGGTGTAAAAGAAAAATCTCCAAATGAAATCCAGCTCTATATTTGACTCTAATCATTACAACATAAATAAACATTAGTTATTAGTAATAATAATTAATTTTAATTATTAAAAGTGATACGCTATAATTTTGATATTTATTAGTTATTATATTATCAGTAAAATTAGTAATTAGTGAAAATACCACAATGTGACTTTAATATGTGTTAGTTATTTGTATTAGTAATATAATTATACTAATTATTAGTATCCATGTGAGGTTTTCCGATCGACATCTTTCTCCAGCTTCCATCCAGCGTTATCCAGTTCCATCCGAACCTGCAAAGTCTTATAGAGTCTTGCAGAGTCTTGTAGATTCTTATAAAGTCCATGAAAGTCAGTATATTCGATGATAAGGCCTTCTCAGGTCTTAATCTTCCGGGCAAAGTCCAGTGCTTCCGCAGGATTGGAGAAGAAATATTCCTTGTTGTTATGAGTAACTCTTAAAGTAGCTGGATAAATCAGGCCATATTTCAAAATTTCCACTCCCCTCAGGAGACTTTTAGACTCATTAAATGCTTTTCGTTTCCTGGAAACTTCTGCTGGGTAATCTCGGTAGATACTGATCCTTTGTCCTTCAAATACAAGGTTTCTGTTTCTCGAAGTTTTTCGCATAATCTCCTCCAAGACATAGTCATATTGTACCTTTATTATCATTTGTCTTGGGGGGGCATTTAGTCTTGTCTGACGTCTCCTTACTCTATGTGCTCGGGCTAGTAAAGGCCTTTGTTCCAGAGATAAAACATTTTGCAGTAGGTTCGCAGTAAATTCTCGAGGGTCTTCATCTTTCTCTCGCCCTTCAGGAATACCCGCGATTCTTAGGTTTTGTCTTCTCTGGCGACCTTCTAGTTCAGTACATTTCTCGGTTATTTTGGTCAATAAGTCCGTTAGACGTTCATTTTCTGTAACCAGCTTTGCTGTAGTCCCAGCACTTATGTCAGCTAGTTCTTTTTTTTTTGTTAAATATTTTTATTATAGAAACATATTGATGAAAATTATAATATTTTACATAAATGTCAGCTAGTTCTTCAAGGCTTTTTATACCAGCAGTCTATTGGTCCAGTACCTCCTGCACAGGATTCAGCCTTTTTTCAAAGTCGGTTTTCACCTTTTCAATCTTATCATTCATCTCCTTTGACATTTCACTCATCATTTCTGTGATTTCTTTCTTCAAATCTTCCGATATTTTCTTAGCCTTGTTATTAATATTGGAATTAGTTTCAAGTTGTAATTCTTTCATTTCAGTATTCATCTGATTTATTTCCTCCTTTAAGCCAGCAATTTCACGTGAAATAAAAGTTTTAAGTTCTTCACTTTCAGATTTTTTTGCTGTTCTTTTCGACACATCTTCTTGGGATGAGGTCCTACCTGAGTTCGAGGCTTCGGTCAGGCCTTCTGCCGGTCTCTGCCTGGTTGATCGAATTTTCGATTTTTCGGTTGGGCTGCGTGTTGTAGACATAACTAGTCGCGCGCCTGATGATGTCACTCACAACAATCGGTGCAGAGATGGCAGGCAGCAGGCAGCAGGCAACAGGTAGGTCCGTTAATTCCCCGTTTTTTCCCGGTTTTTGCGCGGAGCTGGCTGGCGTTATCCTCTAGCCCTCCATAGTGCCACCGGAAGTCAAGACACAATATTCTCAATGCGTTCTCACCAACATTTTATTCAACTGCTACATGACCTCCCAACTTCTATACTCAATACTCTGACCGATGAACGCCAAAGTGCCAAAAGCCTTTTTGACCACCTTATCTTCCTGCAACACAACTTTCAAGGAACCATGCACCTGTACTCCTATATCCCTCTGCTCTACAACACTACGCAGAGGCCTACCATTTACTGTGTAGGTCCTGCCCTTGTTCGACGTCCCAAAATGCAACACCTCACAATTCTCTGTATTAAATTCTGTCAACCTTATTGCCCACCTGGCCAATCGATCCAGATCCTGCTGCAATCGTTCACAACCATCTTCACTATCTGCAAAACCACTAACTTTTGTATCATCAGCAAACTTGCTAATCTTGCCCTGTATGTTCTCATCCAAATCATTGATGTAGATGACAAACAGTAACGGGCCCAGCACCGAACCCTGAGGCACACCACTAGTCACAGGCATCCAGTCTGAGAAGCAACCTTCCACCATTACCCTCTAATAATAAAATAATAATAATAAATACTTTATTGATCCACTCAGGGAAATTCAGATGTCCAGAAGCCAACAACCAACAAACCCACACATTCAGAAGAAAGCAGACAAAAAATACATAAAATACAATATGGACAATACATGAAAGCAATAAATACTTAATAAGACCCAATAATTAACTATTAAAAATGCAAAGCATCCCCATACAGCCTAGCGGTCAGGATTATAAAATCTAATGACAGCAGGGGTGAAGGATCTCCTGAACCGCTCCGTTCTACAGCGCAGGGAGAGGAGCCGGTTGTTGTTCCATGTGCTCTTTTGACCCTCCAGAATTTCATGGAGGGGGTGCCCGGAGTTGTCGAGGATGACCTGCACCTTGCTCCTCATACGCCTCTCAAGCACATCCACCACAGAGTCCACTCTCCCCCCCCCCAGCACTGAGCTAGCTCGTTTTACCAGCTTATCCAACTTCTTACTGTTTTTAGCACTGATGTTGTTACCCCAGCAGACAACAGCATAAAAAATGATACTTGCAACCACAGTATTGTAAAACATGTCCAGCATATCATTGCGCACATTGAAGGATCTGAGCCTTCTGAGGAAAAAGAGTCTGTTCTGTCCTATTTGTAGTGGGCATCGGTGTTGACAGACCAGTCCAGTTTGTTATCAAGATGCACTCCCAGATATTTATATGTCTGCACCACCTCAATGTCGACACCTGCAGTGTTAACCGGCTGAAGGGGAGCTTGGACCTGCGAAAGTTAACAACCATCTATTTGCTCTTGGTTGTATTCAGGATGAGACAGTTCTCTTTACTCCAGTCACAGAAAGCACTGGTCAAGTCCCTGTATTCCTCCTCATGTCCATTCCTTACACATGCCACAATCGCTATGTCATCTGAATGCTTTCTGCTTTCCGCGAATGGTATGTTGGCAGCGAATGGTATGTTGGCATTCATAGCAAAAGGATTTGAGTACAGGAGCAGGGAGGTTCTACTGCAGTTGTACAGGGTCTTGGTGAGGCCACACCTAGAGTATTGCATACAGTTTTGGTCTCCTAATCTGAGGAAAGACATTCTTGCCATAGAGAGAGTACAGAGAAGGTTCACCAGACTGATTCCTGGGATGGCACGACTTTCATATGAAGAAAGACTGGATAGACTCGGCTTGTACTCGCTGGAATTTAGAAGATTGAAGGGGGATCTCATAGAGAGTTACAAAATTCTTAAGGGGTTGGACAGGCTAGATGCAGGAAGATTGTTCCCGATGTTGGGGAAGTCCAGGACAAGGGGTCACAGTTTAAGGATAAGGGGGAAGTCTTTTAGGACCGAGATGAGAAAATCGTTTTTCACACAGAGAGTGGTGAATCTGTGGAATTCTCTGCCACAGAAGGAAGTTGAGGCCAGTTCGTTGGCCATATTTAAGAGGGAGTTGGATGTGGCCCTTGTGGCTGAAGGGATCAGGGGGTATGGAGAGAAGGCAGGTACAGGAAACTGAGTTGGATGATCAGCCATGATCATATTGAATGGCGGTGTAGGCTCGAAGGGCCGAATGGCCTGCTCCTGCACCTGCACCTTCATCCACAACTCTGCAATCTACTGCATCTTGGGCACAACTGTTCTCAAACCAATCTGTGATGCAAACCCACAGTATGCTCTCTATGGTGCACCTGTAGAAGTTTGGAAGAGTCATTGGAGACATGCCAAATTTCCTCAGTCGCTTAAGAAGTAAAGATGTTGGTATGCTTCAGTATGGTTGGTTCTTGACAGAACGTTGGTAATATTAACATGAAGGAACTTGAAGCTCTCAACCATTCCCACTTTGGCACCACTGATGCTGATTGGGGCATGTACTCCACTATGTCTCCAGAAGTTAATAACTAGCTCCTTTGTCTTGCTGACATTGAGGATGTTGTCCTGACACCATGTTACTAAGTTGCCTATCTCCTCCTGTACTCTGTCCTGTCATTGTTCACGATCCGGCCCACCACTGTGGTCTCATCTACAAACCTGAACCCAACAGCAATCCAACTTTCTGATTTATTTTCATGCTTGACTTGTTGCTGCTCCCTAAACTCATGATTTCTTTGTTGATCTGTTTCTTAAAGTACATTTGCATAAGCGCATTATCCACATCAATACTTTTCCTATCAAATCAAATCTTATTTCCAAATGATAATGTAGTTTCACTGATAGAACCTGTCCAGGTCTTGTATTAATTAGTGCAAATTGATGCTTTCTGATACAACTGTTGTCAGTTTATCGCAATTTGCAAATTTGAATACAATGTACAAAATTTCAATTTCTAAATCTTTTGAAAATCTTATAATTCGCCATAAATCTAATATAGGATCTTGTAGCATTCCTTTGGTAACTGTTCATTAGTTATCCGCTTAAACTATTAATGATTATTCTATCCGCCCATCAGTTTGGAAAGTTTAATTAGTATTGTTTAAAAATGCTATATTTGTAAACATTTGAAACAAACACAGAATTTCTATTTTGGGATAAATTTGATTGCAGGCATTCAGTTATGCTTTTGCTCGGGATTCCCATTTGTTTGCGGAGTTGTAAAATTTATGGAGGAAATTGTCCATGTTTGCAAAACATACTCAATTATGAGATCAGTACTTGTGCAATACTCTTTCATGTTTCCCCAGCCATATTGAACCATTCATGCACAACTAACACACATTGGATTAAACCAGTAGGCAGAACACGATGTTCTACATTCCTTGCCTGTTTGTTTGCTACCTATCATTGTGGAGGTCATATGGTTATTCTCACTCATGTGCTCTTTAACTCTTGCCTACACTAAGGTGTAATTTACTGTAGCCAATTAACCTGAAAGTGCATTTTTGTATGCTGGGAGTAAACTGGAGCACTGTGTGGAAACTCGTACTTTCATGAACATAATAGAAAAATATACACAGAACTTGAAATCAGAATTAATTCCAGGTCGCTGAAGCTATGAAGCAGTTATGGACCTGTCCCACTTAGGCAACCTTTTAGGCGAGTGCAGGAGACTTTGCGCTCGCCACATTTTCGCTGATGTTCTCTGGTGAGTCTACTTCATGGTCGCGAGGAGTTCCCGCATTCTGGGAACTAGTCACGGCCTCAGTATGGTCGCCGCAAATTTTTCAACATGTTGAAATTGGTCGCCATGGAGAAAATCGATAATCCTGTAGCCGTAGGTGCAGTTGTAGTGGGGTCGCCATGTAGTTGTGGGTAGTCGAGGTAGTCGTAGATAGTTTTAGTTAATTGCCTTTGCTGACTGGTCATTTTCATTGGCTCATTGGGGGAAAAAACGTAAGCAGGAGTTTTCAGAACCAAGGATAACCGACCAGTAATGCTAAATGTCTGGCTTATTAAAAGTTGTCTCCACTCCTTCTCCCTCCTTCTCCCCCTTCTCCCCCTTCTCCCCCCTCTCCCCTCTTCTCCCCTCATTTAAAGGACTCTGTGCTAGCTGTCTTAATTACAGCGCCAACCTTCCTGTTCATCGTGGTGTGTGTCTGTATCACCTTGGCTTTATACTGTGTGAATTTCAGACAGCGCTCCCCTACATGCCCTGGCCCCCGCCTTTGCGATGTGTTTGTGTGTCTGACAGTCGCTGACAGTCCGCTGAAAAATTGCCTAAGTGGGACAGGCCCATTAGGCTAGTTTAACAGTCACCAGTTCTGATGCTGAAGAGTCTGTGGCAGAAGTGTTCAAAAGAGATAAACGAGGCAAAGTCATCTAGGTTTAAGATGGGGTGAACCCAACGGTCTCCATAACAATAACATTCCCTTGAGGACTCACTAAGGGGGAATAAAATGGGTCCCCAATTTCCATTTACAAATGCATACTTTGATTGAAATGTGTACAAAGATTGAAATGTGGAATAAACTTGTATATGCCAACAGCATATACATTTATTCAATTTCTGGATATGTGTCCTCTTAAAATTATGAATCACATATATTTGATTTTATAATTTCTGTTGTGTCCCTAATTAGAGATTAGATATTTATTGTTTGTGATTTGGTTATTTTTCTATTTCTGCTGCAAGTTCACCTTATCAGGAAGTGTAAGATTAATCTTATGCCTCTACAATTTTTAATAGGTTGTACATTTCCACTAAATAGAAAGCATGGCGTTAAACCATCTGACAATATTATCTGTAATAATATAATATGACTGATTTAAAACGAAAATTACCAATGACAATTCATTCATAGTTCCATTTTAAAGTGTTGTGTCCATACATTGTTGCTGTTTTCTTTCATCCCTGCTTTTAATTTGTTACCCTAACTGCAAAAAGTTGACATTATTTGTGTCTCTAGAAGCTGGTTAGGGACATGTCGTCTACCTTTGACTGAAGACGTATCTCAAATGTGTGCAGTTTGCGTTTTTCTGGACCGACATGACAGTCTGTATCAGCCCGTAAAGGATGCCATGCGACTTTATCTACAGAAAAGAAAAAGGGAAACACTTGAAACCAGGGTTAAGATAAGTAAGTTCTTCTGAAGTGCAGCAAATTTGAATGTGGCAAGCTATTTTTTAAGAGCTGTTAATTAAGTATTTGTGTTTCAGAATTTTATAAATAGAAGCAGACGTTAAAGAGCTTAAGTTATGCTTACGTTTTACAAAACGCTAATTATGCCATAACTGCAGTATTGTAGCCAATTTGGATCACTGGATTTTACAAGAAATATCAAAGTTTCAGAAAGAGTGCAAAAATCATATACTAGAATGTTTCAAGTGTTGAGTTTCAGCTACACAATTCTAATGAGAAAACTTTCCTTGGATCAAAGAATTGTATATGAATGAGCAAGGCGAGCTAGAGTAAATAGAACAAACCGTTCCTATGAGTGGATGGTTGAGGAATTTGAACACAGATTCAAAGTGAGTATCAAATGATGTAGGATGGGATATGAGACAAAATATTTTTTTTATGCTGAGTGGTTTTGATCTTGCTATAAAGGTGGTGAAAATAGAATCAATCGTGATATTCAAAGTAGAACTGGGTAGGCAGTTGGAAATTCACATGCAGGACATGAGGGAACAAATGGGGAATGTTGTTGACAAGGTTACATAATATAGGGACTATATGGTTGTCTCCTGCCATTATGATTTTATGTATCTTTAATAGAAGAGATTTCTAGCTTTTTATATATTTGCATTTAACAGTAATCATGACTTTAAATTGATCAAATATTTTAAAGATATATCAGACGATGGTTGGACTGCTGATGTAGACAGCCATACTCTTCATCAGATTGTGAAAGTTTATGTGGGAAATTATTGGTATGCCACTTATCTGAATACTTTCCTGAAGGTACGCTGGTTTACGTTACTTCCAATTGTCTTGTAGATCATCTCTGTTAAAATGACAAATATAAGATGTAACATTTAACAAACATTTTGATTATTCTTTGATGTATAATCGTATTTTTAGCAGTATTATTTTTACTATTGTGAAACAGGAAAAAAACATGCAATGTTACAAAAGTATCTAAGCTGCTTATAACGTCGTGATTGGTAGTTCCAAAATATACTCATTCACTTGTGAGATTTTATGTAATAATTGAGGACAATACAATTCCGTTATATTCTGCTCCATGTAAGAATACCACAGATATTCAATTCAATTATCAACCTGATAATTTACTAGCCATTTAAGGAGGGTGATACAACAACCTAAAGCCCTTCCTCAATGCTCAATTTTGTATCTAGGAGATTATATATTTTGTGGGATACAAATGAGTGAGAATTCACCCTTACGTTTCAAATTCTCAACCAAAGTATTGTAGCTTTTTTGTCCAGGAACTAAATGTTTCAAATTCCACTCCGGTTTTACATTTTACTCCTCCTCCACTCTTATCTGACATGCTTCGTTCTCCATTTCACCTCTACTCTTTGTCATTTACTCCAGCCATCTGCCAGTCATCTCCCCCTCACCTGATACACCTACCATTAACCAGGCTTTGCCCTACCCCCACATCTCTTTTCCAGTTTTCTCTCTCTATTCCATATGAAGATGAGTCCAAACTTAAAACATCGTCTATCCATTCTCTCCATGGATACTGCCCAACCCACTGTTCCTCCAGCACTTTGATTTTTGCTTGATTCCAGCATCCGCAGTTCCTTATGTCTAGATCCTGAGGAGTTATGTTGGCATTGGAAGTTATGAATGCGCTCCAGCATCTTCTTTGACAAGAAGTTTTGAGCTCTTTACCATATAGTTTGGTTGTGGCCGATATCATTGATACATTTAAGGGAGGCTGGATCAGTAAATGGGGAGAAAGAAATATGTTGAAAGGGGGTGGAGAGAAAATGAATAAAATGGGAGGCTTGTGGAGTATGAAGCACAAGGCTCTGGCACATCTTTAGTAGGCTAAAGTGATAGAATTCTATAGAGGTTTCTGCACAGAGGGTCAGTGAATTACTGTTATAAACTTTGGTAATGAGACTTTTTTTTCTGGGGGAATTTCATTCATCAAATTTGTATAGGTATGTGATGGGGAAAAAGTTAAATAATATAATGTTAAAGAGACAATGTCTTCTTCAAATCTTTGAGCCAAGAATTATAGGTTCTTGAGTGACTATGATTAAGCCATATAGTGTATCTGATGAGAATGTTGTCTGTTAGTATCCAGAATTGTTGTATAATCGTAACAAAGCACGATGGATTGCATATGGCAAGACACTTTTCATCATTGGAGATGGTCAGATGTTCAGGCATATTATCAACTTCCTGAGATTTGATCAACTGTATATTCCATCAGGATTCAAGTGAGTAAATTACATAATAATTTAGCCATTTGAATATCGAACAATTCAGTGCAATGTTGTATATTTTTCAGTGGTTTAACAATTATCGTTCACATCAAGACTGAGGTTTGAGTTTGAGTTATGTCCATTTGTTGGCTGTAAGTTTGGGAAATCTCAATTCTTACATCCAAAATGTTAAGCTGCATAGATTTGCAATACTGATATCATTTTGAGGATAGTGGTCAAAACGAAAAATTATCAGCTAATGTTATATGGGGTGCTTCAGGTGATGCATTATGTGAGTAGCATAAAGGTGCTTTGCAAGCTGGCATATTTAATTTGGCAGGCAAACTTGCTGACAGATGTTCAACATGTCTAATGTGCAGATTAAAGGAGGATTTTTTTTTTACAAAACCACTTTAAAAGGGTTACCTAATGCTAACCTGTACTTTTACTGGATGTAAAGGAAGCTATCTGTCTTGGGAACCAGAAACGGGTAGGGACTGGTGCAGAAAAACTTCCAAAAATCAGAAATCTGATTTTTCTGAAAATCTTATGCTTTGGCATCTGCTTTACCTGATTCTACCACTGTCTGAAACTCAGCAGGGCTCTGTTTCCCATGTTGGGAATGGGGCTAAATTTCCCTCACTCCCTGTAAACTCAGTGGGTCCCGTTTCGCACAATCCCTGTAAACTAAGCGGGGCCCATTTCCCACGCTCCCTGTAAGATTAGCATATTCTTTGGAAAATGTATTGGACTGCTGTATAACATCTTTAAAAATGCATGGGATATTGGTAAGAATAACATTAATAATCTAGAAAATTGCATTCCTGGTATGTGAAATTCTCTGGGTGAAGAAGGTTCCTTTTGTATCCTCTCTAAATTTCTTCCCCCTTACCCTAAATCTAATAGGGTAAATTATTAGATTCATCTTTTTATCAGGGTAAGTTATTAGATCTATATTATTTGATACAATTATTAACTTTATCTATCCCTGGTAAGGGAGAATATTTCTTGTCAATACCACACATAATTTTATATACCTCAATTGTGTTTCTTCTTGGCCTCTGAGCGAAGATCTAGCTTCCCCAGTCCCTCCTTGTAACTGAACTGCTCCATCCCGTGCAATATCCTGGTGATGTTGCACGCCTCTGCACCCTGTCCAGTCCTATCACATCTTTCCTATACCTTGGTGATCAGAAATGTACTCAGCCCTCCAACTGAGGTCTGACCAACGTATTGTAAATTGGAACAACCTCCCTACTGTAATCAGTGGTTTGACTAATAAAGGCCAGTATTCCATATGCCTTCCGAATTATATTTTCTACCTATGTTGCCAACTTCAGGATCATTGTAGTACTTTAAGGTCCTCTGTTTTTCAATACTTCTTAAGATCCTGCCATTTATGATGAATATCTTCAACTCATTTGTGCAGCCAGACTGCATCATCTCATATTGTTTGGAATGAAATCCATCTGCCATTTATCACCCTATTTCACCAAAACGTTGATAATTTTCTTGTGTCTAAGAACACACTATTAACAACTCCCATGACCTTAGTCTCATCTGTGAACTTACAGATATTGCCTTCAAAATCCACCTTAAAATGGATTTATACATGCTACATCACAAAATATCAGAGGCTTAAATTAATCAGTCTGGCTGCACAAATGAGTTGAAGATATTCATCATAAATGGCAGGATCTTAAGAAGTATTGAAAAACAGAGGACCTTAAAGTACTACAACAATAAATGTTGAACACACACCTGTGGTATCCAGAGATAGAAATAGCCTTAATACAGAAAAACTGGACTGGTCAACGCTTACAAAGGACGACATCCTAGCCTATTATGCCCATACAGATAAATCCTTAAGCAATATTCATCTACCTAAAGATGCAATAATAGTAAGATTAAACGAAAACTTACCAGTTCGAAGTTTGATTGTTATTTTATGAGGAGTAACGATGAGGGATTACGTGAAGAAGCCCCACCTGGCGCTAAAACGGCATACTTCAAAGCAGCGGCATGAAAAACACAGAACACAATAGCCGGAGTAAGATAGTAAGGCTCATCATAGATTTAGAACTACCAGATGATCATTTATTTTATGAGGGTGGGGAGTGGAGGGCACGTAATCCCTCATTGTTACTCCTCATAAAATAACGATCAAACTTCGAACTGGTAAGTTCTCGTTTAATCTTACTATTTTACTTCGGAGTCACATGAGTGACTACGTGAAGATTTTGAAGCTTCTGTGTTTTCCATGTCGTTGAATTCTTCCATACGACAGTCCGGCTAGGTCAACACATACATGAGTAAAAACCTTTTACCAGACCAGTTTTAGTTCTTTCCATAAATCTTTTAATGATAATAGAACATATAATAACCCCCTTTTTACATCTGGGAAAACCATTACAAAGTGATAAAAGATATAAGTGATAACATAATCGATAATATCAATCGATAGTGAAACAAAGCAGGTCATTATAGTGAACCCAACACCGCGTGTCCAAAGCCTGTCATTGTGTGAACAGGTTTATTGTAGAACTTTGAAAAAGTTTCTTCTTTACACCACCCTGCGGTTTCTAAAATGTGTTCGAGTGGTACGTCCTGTAACTTCGCCGCGCACGTAGCTGCTGCCCTGGTGGAGTGAGATTTGAACACATCAGTGTCTACTCCTGCTAAAAGTAACACCTGTTTTAACCACCTTGAAATTGTTTGCACTGAAGCTTTTGTGTGTGGTTTCTTATGCGTAATCATTAATGTTTTTTCATCACCTCGAAGAGTTTTGGTAACTTTTATATATTGATTCAAATGTTTAACTACACACAACGTTGGATCAATAGGGTAAGCTTGAAACATTACCTTTGCTCCAGTTCTCCCTGGTCTGCTTTGTTTGATCAGATCGTAAACATAAAACACAATGTTATCTGCAGCCACATGCATACAGTCTAAACGTAGCATTTGTAATGTTTGCACCCTTTGAGCTGAAACCAATGCCATTAACATTACTAATTTAAATGTTAACTTTTCCAATGATAAAACTTCGATTGGAGTCCATTGCCTAAGTAAAGTAAGTACAATGCTGACATCCCAAATTTCTGTATATCTTGGTTTGGGTGGATTTTTGTTAAAGATTCCTTTCATAAATCTGGATATTAATGGATGTGATACAATTGATTTCTGGTCAGAGATTTGTCCTAAATAAGATGATAAGGCACTACGTGCACTATTAATGGCACTATAACTTAAGTGCTGTTCAAAATGCAACTCGGCAAGGAACTCCAATATGTTTGCAATGTTCACAGTATGATAGGATATATTTGATTGTCTACAAAAAAATTCCCATTTCTTTATATGCGTCATATATTGTCTCTGAGTGCTATCTCGCCATGATGCGACTATAATATCCATAATTCTATCCGACAATCCAAGCTCTTGTGGACTGGTCTAAACCTGCAGATTAACAAATTCATATAAGCATGTAATGGATGAATTTCTTTGGTTACCGGTTTTATTAATAAATCGCTGCTGCTAGGAATTGACATATATGGTTCTTTAATCATGTTTAACATCAATGGGAACCATGGTTGTGTCGGCCAATTTGGAATCGCCAATAATCCTGTGGCAGAATCTTGTTCTATTTTCTTCAGACATTGCTGAACCAGAGCAAATGGCGGAAAAACATAAAAGAACATATTCCCCCAATGTAGTGAAAACGCATCTACTGCTACTGCATCTGGATCTGGTTCCCAAGACACATATTTAGGCAATTGATGATTTAATCTTGATGCAAACAGATCAATGTCTGGTAACCCATATTGAATCACAATTTTACTGAAAATTACTGGGTTCAACATCCATTCGGTGTTGTCTTTAAACACCCTTGATCTATTGTCTGCCACCACATTGTCTTTACCTGGGATATAATTTGCCGAAATCCAAATTTGGTGCTTAATACACCACTGCCATATCTGATTGACCAGACAATCACATGATACCGATCTGACTCCACCCATGTGATTAATATATGCAACAGCTGTTATATTGTCTAATTGTATCAGTACATGCAGATTCTTTTTTGTAGAACAATAGGCTTTTAACCCATAAAACACCCCCAATAATTCTAAATAGTTAATACCATATGTTTGGAGAAACATTTCCTCTTGGACAGTCCATCTGCCCCCACAGCTGGTAAATGAATCTGTCGCCCCCCATCTGAGAGCACTAGCATCTGTTTGTAAAATTACTTCAGGCTGTTGTATCAGAATGTTTTTAGCAGCTTGTGGGACATTTTCAATCCACCATTGCAATTCCAATAAAGCTTCTTTTGTTAATTGCATAGGCCTATCAAAATGGCCTGCTCTCTTTTTTAGAGCTCTTATTTTGTCCCTTTGAAGGTTTTGGTAATGTAATGGACAAAATTCAACTGCAGGAAATGCTGCAATTAATTTACCAATAACCTTTGCTACTTCCTGGATGGAGGGATAAGGTTTGTGAATGAGACCCCTACAGGTCATTAAAATATCATCAATCTTATGTGTTGGCAAAGTTACTAACATAGTAACTGAGTTAATCACAAACCCCAAATAGTTAATTGACTGTGCTGGCTGCAGCTGGGACTTAATTGGATGAATCAAGAAACCTAACTTCTCAAATAAAGTTTTAGTTGCTGAAACTGATTTTTCAGCTGATTCCTGATTACTATTGATGATTAAAATGTCATCCAGATAATCCATAATGATGTGCTTTTGTGCTCTTAATTGTGCTAAAGCTGGTTTCAACAGCTTTGTAAAGAGCCTGGGAGCTGAACTTAACCCATTTGGTAAAGCTTTGAATTGCCACAGCTGTCCCAGCCAATTAAATTTTAAATACCTTCGAAAGAACTGGTGTATCGGTACTGAATAGTATGCATCCTTTAAATCAATTGTAGCCATATAACAACCTGCTGATATCAAATGTCTTGTTGTGTTGAATGTTTCCATCTTAAAATGTTTATACTCAACAAATGTATTAAAGTTTGTAAGGACCAGAATAATTCTGCAACCACCATCTTTTTTACTTCTTGGAAATATATTTGACGCAAATTGATGTATATGTTCAACAGTTTTTTCAATAACACCAACTGGAGATTTGTCCACAGTTTCTTTAAGAATTGAATACATTTTTTGTAGCTCTCCATATGAACGTGGTGGTCTCCTTCTCCCCGTATACGGGTGAACATTAGGCTGTGTCGGATGGTAATATTTTCTTATCATATTCCTGCCTCTGTTTCCAAAATCAAATCCCCTTCTTGACGAAAAATACCTTTTTTGTCCAAAAACGAAAGGTCTCATGTGGCTAATAGATTTAGCCTCTTCATCCATTTCTCTTATTTGCTAGGCAGGTTCTCTCCAAATAAATAACCAGGAGCTTGAACACCACTTGATCGACACAGACCTGCAAACCTTGGATGAAATATGGGCCGAATCGCAATTTTCCTCATACAATTAATTTCATAGAAGGAATTGCACAATAAGCCCAAAGTATCTTTTTGGATTTTAACCATTTCTGACCCTTTCATATGCCTTCCAAAAGAAGTAATGGCAGCTGAAATCAGTTTGAGGATTCTTTGAAATCTTATTTCTTGTCCTCTCATGCCTGGAGTCATAGGCGTCCATATAGACGGATTAACCGTAGGTACCTTCAATGAGGTGCAATTTTCCGGTGTTTTATATAATTCTGCTGTTTCAACCATCACAGAATCATATAAGATACCATATAATTAATACAGACAGCTAGGTTTTCTTCCATAGCCTCACCACTTCCTTCAGGTATAGCAAAATCTGTTGCCATATCAGGCACATCTGGCCTCTTCTTTTTTATTCGTGGTGTGCACTCATAATCCACATCACCACTTGCAGGGTCTGACTTTTGCAGCCCTGATGCACTTGGAATTATATCCAATGAGACTTCCTCCGCCCTTAATCCTGGGTCCGGAGTTTCAAATTCCCAATTTGGCACATAGCCATATTCTGGATATTCAAACCCCTCAGGGTCATTTTGGGAAACTTCTGGCTACTGTGACCCTTGTCTCATTATATTTTGGAGTACCTTCTCCATATGTTCCATTTTAAGCCATATAGCTTTATTATCCGGAGGACTTTCATTATCAGAGTCATTATCAGAAACCACGGGCCTCATGGATTTCTTTTTACTTTTTCTAGGAACATTTTCCTCCGTGGTTTGCATTTCTGGAGAAATTATAGTCTCACTAACGGGTGAATCAGCGGCCACCGGTATCGGAACCGGATCCGCACTAAACTCTTGTCCCGACTCTTTAGCTTCACCCCGGGACGATCTTTTTACCCGCAAAATTTTCCTTTGGGACTTCTCTATTTTTCTTTTTTATTATCTGGCTAAATCAGTACGCCAGCGTGACTCTGATTTTAAATTTTACTTTCGCTTTTGCTGGTTCTACCAGCGTAACGTCTTTTTTAGAACGTCCCCTCTTTTCCTTGCACTTACCTGCTGGTCCGTTCTGGCCGCTGCGAGGAGCTGCGCTCTGCAGCTCTTGCTTCTGCCGTCAGCGTCGACGTAATGCCGTTCTAGCGCCAGGCGGGGCTTCTTCACGTAGTCACTCACGTGACTCCGAAGTAAAATATGTAGTTATGTTAACTGTAAAGATATAAAGCATAGGAGAGACATCTGCTCCATGTATAATGATATAGTAAGTGCCTTATATGTAGGCAGTAAGCCCTACTCCAAGCATAAAAATAAGACACATAACATCAGACCTGGCTGGAATAAGTATGTAGCTGAGTATCATACTGAAGCCCGTGAAGCCGCCAAAGCATGGGCTATGGCAGGTAGACCCAGCCAGGGGCCTGTGTTTGAGCACAAGAAGCTCACTAATGCAAGGTATAAGTATGCTGTTCGCATCATCTGTAAAAATGAGCAAGCTGTGAGGGCTGATTCCATGGCTAAGAAGCTGCTAAGTAACAATGCTACAGATTTTTGGAAGGAAGTGGGAGCTCTTAGCAGTTGCAAAACATCTCTACCATGTACTGTAGATGGAATCTCCGGAACGGCTAATATCGCGGAGTTATGGCGACAACATTATAGCACTCTATTCAACTGTGTCCAAGGTGACTTGTATAGGGTGGACAATATTGAGAGTAATGACTCGATGGTGATTATGTCACATGAGGTGTATCATGCCATGAACAAGCTGTCCAACAACAAAGCAAGTGGCTTGGATCATATCTCTGCTGAACATCTTAAGTATGCGAGTATGAGGATAGCTCCTCTCCTAGCTATTTGTTTTACTGGCTTTATGATTCATGGCATGTTACCAGACTCAATGTTGTTTGTCCTGTTAGTGCCAGTTATTAAGGGCAAAGCGGGTAAAATAGGCAGTCTAAATAATTACAGGCCCATAGCTTTAGCAGCATATTGTCAAAAGTCTTAGAAAGAGTTCTGCTGGATAGAATACAGTTTGTTAACTCCACAGATAACCAGTTTGGCTTTAAAGCTAAACATGGCACTGACTTATGCATAGATGCCCTAAAGGAGATTGTAAACAAATATAGAGGCAAAAACTCTTCAGTCCTTATGTGCTTTTATTGATGCTTCCAATGGATCAATGGATCAATGGAAATGGATCAATGGATCAATGGAATGGATCAATGGATCAATGGAAACTTTATTGTCATTTAGACCTTTCGGTCTGAACGAAATTTCGTTGCCTGCAGTCATACATATAGTAAATAACAAAACCCACAATAAACACCTATTTAACATCCACCACAGTGAGTTCACCAAACACCTCCTCACTGTGATGGAAGTCAAAAATCTTAAGTCTTTGTCGCTTCCCTTGTTGTTCTTCCTCTTCCTCTGCGCTGAGGTGATCCAGGCCTCCGATGTTGTGACCGCACCGGGTGATGTAAATACGTCCCGCGGGTGAACCGCGCTCCGTGAACGGGCCGGTTCAACTCCGCGGCCCGGGGCGGTGGAAGCTGTCGAAGCTGCCGCCCTCCAGTCCAGCTGACGCAGCTGTTGCCGCGGGAGCTCCGGAAAAACAGGTCACCAACCTGTGTCAAAGCCTTTGACCGTGTTAATCACAGAAAGCTGTTTGATAAAATGCGTCAAAGAGGGGTGCCTAAATACATTGTGAGAATACTGGCCTACTGGTATGCCCATCAGACTATGCAAATAAAATGGGGCAATAGGGTCTCAGCCCCATTTGGGGTTAGCAAAGGTGTTAGACAAGGGGGAATTTTGTCCCCAGTCCTTTTTAATCAAGTGCTCAAATGCCTGGCAGCGTCTCTGGAACGCAGGAGAACAGCCAACAATGCCTTGCCGCCCAGAACAACCAACCCAGTTAAGACAATTGCCTTTGTTCGGGGGGGGGGGGGGGGGGGGGGAAACAAAGGCAATGGAAAATTCCACCAAGGGCCAGGCTTGGACAGCTGGAGGCAGCCCGGGATTGGCAGATGCTGGTGGATGTGGACCAACGGCCTACAGTTCCATCAGAGATAGCCATCACCAACTTGAGGTCTGATCTTGTGCTCTGGTCGAACTGTCAGCGCATGGTGTACTTTGTGGAGCTCACAGTCCCTTGGGAGGATGCTGTGCAGGAAGCCTTCGAAAGAAAGAAACTGCGATATACAGAGCTTGTAGCGGAGGCAGAACAGCGGGGCTGGAGAGATAAGATCTGCCCGGTAGAAGTTGGATGTCGAGGATTTGTGGCAACATTTACTTTAATACTGATGAAGGACCTGGGGATCAGAGGACAAGCCCTGCGCCAGGCCATCAAAGAAACATCACGGGTAGCAGAGCGGAGTAGCCAGTGGCTCTGGCTGAAGAGGAAAAAACCCATTTGGTCTCCCAAATAACCGACTAGACAGATGCAGAGGGGGGTGGTTCTGGGACGCCAGAATGCACCGCTGAGCCTACTGGAGACGTCGTGGGTTCAATCAGCGAAACGTTGATGAAAGTAGGTGCCCACTTGATAACCCCAATGGCGTGTCTGCCTAGCCTTTCTCAACATCGGAAGAGCATAGGTGAGTGCAGAAGGCTCCCATCACCATCGGGGGTAAACTGATATTTGGCACCTTGGATTTTAACATCTAGTCCTGTGCATTTGCAAACATAATCTATATATTGATGAACTATCTAAACAATTGAAAGCCTGTAACACTGGGTGCATGATTGGTAATATTTTAGTGAACCATATTATGTACGCAGATGATCTTGTGGTCTTTAGTCCATCTAGCGCTGGTCTCCAGCAGCTCCTTACTGCATGTTCCGTGTATGGTTTGGAACATGACATTAAATATAATGCTAGTAAGGGTGCTGTTATGGTCTGTAGAACCAAAGAGGATAAAAGCCTAAAATATCCTGATTTTAAATTGTCTGACGACAATCTTAGTGTCTGTAATAAGACAAAATATCTGGGGCATATTATTACAGAACAAATGACAGATGATGAGGATGTTTATAGGCAACGATGCATGCTGTATATACAGGTGAATATCCTCTTGTGTAAATTTGGTGCATGTGCAGACATGGTGAAGATGTCGCTATTTAGAGCATACTGCACACCCCTCTACACTGTGCACCTGTGGTCGAACTATTTAAAGACAAGTATGCAGAGACTAAAGGTTGCATATAACAATGCCATGAGAACACTGCTAAGGCAACCAAGATGGTGTAGTGCCAGTAATATGTTTGTGGCTGCAGGAGTCAGTACTTTAGAAGCTATCCTAAGACACCACATATATAAATTCATTTGCAGGATAAATGACTCTAAAAATGTGCTTATTGTGGCCTTGACAAACATAAGGGTTAGCACTGCACGCTACGAATCCCAGCTGTGGAGACACTGGTATCGTTGTCTCGTTGTACGACATTGATAATTTTTTACTCTGGATTTTTAACTTGAGTATTGTGGGGTTTTTAAAAAAATATATAAATTATGATGTTTTTATGTGATTTACCATGATTTTATATATATTTATGATATTTGATATGCAATGCATGTTTTAATGTAATGTTGCCCCTTGTCTGGACCTTGAGTCTGTAATAAAGTTATTATTATTATTATTATTATAATAATCAGAATGCTAAAGCTATGTACATTCATTGCAGAGAATGGCCTTTACTTTGTCAAGAAATAGAAGACTGTAAAATCCCTGCACTTTCTGCAGCCTTGCAAAATTGTGACCAATACAGGTACAAATTATGAAAAAATAGTGAAAAGTCATTTTGTAAATATTATTGTAAAATAATATAACATTACTCTTCAAAAATCAGTATAAATTCAATATTAATTATCTATCGATAAGCATATTTCACAGTTTTTATGCAAACCAATATATAGGCATTTATCCTGGTTCTTAACACATGGCACAATTGACAGAAGATTAATGTAACATGAAGTCTTTCTGGGACAATAATAATGGAAGTTACTGCATAATAGAAGTGAGAATTCGACTTGGAAGTCATAGTGTTATATAGAACAGAAATAGGTCCTTCATGACATTCAAGATATTAATGTTCTTTAGTTAAGTTCCACTCTGGACTAGGACTTGAGGGCCTTCTGCTTTGTTCATACTATCCAGTTTTTTCCTGTTTTGTAAGTGGGGTATTCTCCATTGGAAAATACCCAAAGGGTATTAAAATATCAAAGGGGTAGAAACTATTACTCAAATTTGCAGTCGCCTTATTTTAAGATCTTTAACTATTTTGTAAACTTATAAAAAGTGAAAAATAAATCAGAGGATCAACAAAACTGCAGACGTTGGAAATCTGAAATAAAATTCAAAATGCTATAAAAAGTTGTGAATCTAATGAATTCTCCACCTTTCAGTAACTGGGTTTTTCTTATCATCACTGGTAATTTCTGCTGGAAGTCTGTTATGCTGGCTTAATTTTTCTTTCTCGATGTGTACAGCCTGACCCTCTGGATGTGTTCCACAGCAGTGCTTTAAGCAACACTTTGCCTATATTTCTTTGCCAACTTGCCAACTTCTTTGCCTATATTACCACCCTCTAACTGCCATGAAAAGTGAATGGCCTTGAATGGTATAGTTAACTAATTTCCATGGTAACAATGGCCTCGCCCTATTGCAGATATTCCTTTGCCCCATGCCACTTTTTTTGTAATTTAAAACAACCTTTTTCTTCACCCAGTTCTGACAAATTCTTCAATCTGAAATGTAATTTCTGTTTATAGAAACATAGAAAATAGGTGCAGGAGGAGGCCATTCGGCCCTTCGAGCCAGCACCGCCAATCATTGTGATCATGGCTGATCGTCCCCTATGAATAACCTGTGCCTGCCTTCTCCCCATATCCCTTGACTCCACTAGCGCCTAGAGCTCTATCTAACTCTCTCTTAAATCCATCCAGTGACAGCCTCCACTGCCCTCTGTGGTAGGGAATTCCATAAATTCACAACTCTCTGAGTGAAAACGTTTTTTCTCACCTCAGTCTTAAATTACCTCCCCTTTATTCTAAGACTGTGGCCCCTGGTTCTGGACTCGCCCAACATTGGGAATATTTTTCCTGCATCTAGCCTGTCCAGTCCAGTCCTTTTATACTTTTATATGTTTCTATAAGATCCCCCCTCATCCTTCTAAAATCCAGTGAATCCAGAGAGTTATATTCCAGTGCACCTGAGAACTTCAATTTTCACAAATTAATTTGTCCTTCCAATAACACATAAGAATTTGTACTGACTTCGTCCAAATGCCTTTTCAGGTTAAGATACTCTGTCTTCTTCAATCGATTGAATTTATTACGTGTTAACAGTAGCTCTGTGCAAGAAATGCTGTAATAAATGCTTACTGGATACTGCTTTACTGAAAAATGCTACCAGAAGTCTGTCAGTTTATTTTAGTATTTTCCATAACAGTAATAATCATCTGAAATTAATGGAAAAATATATGTGTATTTGCCTCCTGTTGAATTTAAGAATTTGGTATGCAGAGAATGAAGTAGAGACTGTCACAGCAGAAGCAGTTGATATTCCTGCAGAAACTGTAAAGTCCGTTTCATCCATGGAATTGCATGAAAGCATGGAGGAAAAAGAAAATGTGTTAAATCATGTTACACAACAGGTATCACTCACCCAGTTGTATCGTATCATTATATTTGCCATTACTAATGCCTTTCAGTGGTGTATAAAATATAGTGGCTCAAATACCATTTTCTATTTTTCATTTGCTGATCTCCCAAGACCTTGTCAACATATATCCAAAAGTTTATTATAATTTATTTTGTTGGAAAATGTGCTGATTATTTATCTTCAATGTTTTTCCCTTAATGCAAGTGAAGTGAAATAACTTGGGGGGAATTGGAGGGTGGGGGGAGGTTGGGAGAAAGATGGTCACCCAAAACAAAACATCTCAAGTTTATTTTATTCGTTATATTGTAGTTAGCAGGGAACATACTGAAGAATTTTAAAAAGTATCTCTTGTTTACAAAATTGTAAATTGTAATAAACATAGTATTTATTACAGCATCTTAAGGTACAGAATTCATTTAAAAATGAGGTGTGGTTTAGAGATAGAAAAAATCTCTCAGATTCATGGTGCCATCTACTGGCACTAATGTTGCACTGCTCATTCAGAGATTTAAAAAACAAAACTATATATTAGGGAATATTTATTATTCTGGCTGAACATCAAGCCTGATGTGATAGAAATACAATTTCAAAATAATGTGCAGCAAATTGGAAGAAATTCTGAATTCTACCGACTTTTCTACTGATAAGAAGGTAAAAATATATATTTTTGACCAAAGCATAAATGGCCTAACATTTGTTACCAGGAATATCTTTGTTCTCACCCAACTGGACATGAAATATAAGCTTAGACCTGTACCTGCAGGGGAAAAAAATATATTGTTAAATTGCTCCAAAGCGTTTTTCCACTGACTTCATTTTAATATATCACTGTTCTTATAATTTATCATCTAAATGATGAGAGATGTTGAGGCTCGGGTTAGGAAAAAGGAGGCATAGGACAGGTTGAGGCAAGTGAATCCCTTGGCAAGTATAAAAAGTGTACATGTACATATAAGAAGGCAATCAGAAGGGCAAAAAGAGTAATGAAATGGATCTGGCAGGTAGAGTCATAAAGTGATACAGCACAAAATAAACTCTTCTGCCAACTTGTCCCTGCTGACCAAGATGCTCCAACTAAAGTAGTCCCATTTGCCTGTGCTTGGCCCATATCCCTCTAAATCATTCCTATCCCTGCACCTGCTAAGTGTCTTTTAAATGCTGTTGTTCTACCTGCCTCAACTACCTCCTTTGGCAACTTGTCCCATATATCCAAAATTCTCTGGGTGAAAATGTTGCCTCTCAGGTTCCTATCTCCCCTCTCATCTTAAACCCATAACCTCTAGTTCTTGATTTTCCTACCTTGGTAAAAGACTGTGTATTCACCCTATCAATTCCCCTTATGATTTTATACACCTCTATAAGATCACCCCTTGGACTCCTGCGCTCCATGGAATAAAGTCTTAGTTTGCCTCAATTTGCTAGAGATTAGAGGAATGATGGGGCCCTCAATGAAACTTACCAAATAAGGAAATGCCTGGATAAAGTGGAAATGATGAGGATGTTTCCACTAGTGGGAATGTCTAGGACCAGAGGCCACAATATCAGACTAAAAGGCTGTACCTTTAAAAAGGAGATGAGCTGGAATTTCTTTAGCCAGAGGGCGGCAAATCTGTGGAGTTAATTGTCCCAGATGATGGTGGAGGTCAAGTTTTGGGGGATTTTTAAAACTGAGATTGACAGGCTCCTGATTAGTAAGGATATCAAAGGGCAGCAGTATGGGGTTGAGAGCGAACGATAGATAAGCAAGATTGAATCGCAGAGTAGATTCGATGGGCCAATTGCCTAATTCTGCTCCCATGACTCATTAACTTGTGAGATGTTTCAGTTTGGTGTATCAAACCAGGCAGGACTTGCACAGTACATGGTAAAGGCCTGGAGCGTGTTGTAGAGCAGAGATCTGGGAATATTGGTGCATGGTTACCTGAAAGTGGTGATTCACGTGGACTGGGTGGTGAAGAAGGCATTTTGTATTGGGAAGCTGGAATATCATGATACAGCTATATAAGTTGTTCGTGAGACCACACTTAGAGTACTGTGTGTAGTTCTGGTTGTCCAGCTATAGGGAGGATGCCATTAAGTTGTAAAGGGTGCAGAAGAGATTTACCAGGATGTTATCCAGACATGCAGGCTTAAATTATAGGGAGTGCTTAAATAGGCTGGGAACAAAGTTTTTTTCTTTGGAACATAGCAGCTGAGGTGTGACCATATTGAATTATACAAAATCGTGAGGATAAAGTGGATGATCACAGCCTTTTTCTCAGGCTAGAGGAGTCTAAATCTAGGGGCATAATCTTATGGAGAGGGGAGAGATTTAGGAGGGATCAAAGGGTCATCCTTTTCACTCAGAGGATAGTCTGTATCTGGAATGAGTTGCCAGAGGAATCGATCGAAGTAGATACAATGATTACTTTCAACGGAATTTTGGAAAATGAAACTAGCTCAGAATGCCACCCTTGTCAGCATGGACAAATTGGACTGAAGGGCTTGTTTACAAGGTGTATCACTCTATGACTCAATGATTATATTCATAATTTATACTGGTAATCATTGACACTTTTTCCATTGCTAAAGCATGTGCAATAGTGGGGATTCAATGCATATCCCTAATAGTTCTCAAGAAGGTTGGTCTGATATGTTTCTTGTCAAGTCATTAAATAACATAGTTTTCTCTCCATGCCAGGAAAATTCTAGTGATGCCAATGCTGAAATAGATCAATGCAGAATGATCAATTTAAACTGGAGCAATAAGACAACTCAGTCACGAAATGTGTGCATGAATCCAGCTTCTAAAAGTTACAATCCAACTCTTTCACCTCGTAAAGCAAGAAAAACTAAATTTAATACAGTTCTTGTTGGGGAGAAGCAAATTACTGAGGAATCTTCTGCTTCAGGTAATGAAGTATGTTTGGAAGAGTCAGGAAGTCCACCTCGAAAACGGACAGCTAAGCCACATCATAATGGACAGACAGAAACAATTACGTCAGTTGCCAAATACATTTCACTCGTTAATGGAAGGAAGAATAATAACACAGAGAAAGTTGGACTTTTGTCCAGTACTGTTCCTAAAGGTAAAACACTACAGCCACATTTAATGGTGTAATAAGCTAAGAGACAGATCATTTGATGAACAGTGGCAGATATTCAAACAGCTGATCCATTGCACTGAGTAGGAATTTATCTCCATTAGAAAGAGGGATTCCATGAGAAAGAGGCACTAACTGTGGTTAATAAAGATCAAGGATGATAAATTGCAAAGTCAAAGATACAAAGTGGCAAGGGCTGCTGATAGTGATGCAACTGTGAAAGATTAAAATGATCATAAGGGAGAAAACTGATTTTGGTGAAAAATTTGCATGTAATATCCAAACAAGCTTCAAGAGTTTCTATGTATGTATGTATATAGGAAGAAAACCGCAATGGTAGGTATGGAGCCTCTGGAGCATGAGGCTGGTGAATTAATAACAGGAAACAAAAAAATGGCAGCCATGTTAAATCAACTTTTTTGCAATAGTCTTCGCACTGCAGAATTTCCCAACATAACAGACGGGTTAACTAAAAATAATAGGGAGACATTGATAAAAATCCCAGTCACCTGGGATAAAGCCGGACAAATCGCCAGGATCCAATGACTTGCACCAAAGGGGTTTTAAAGGAAGTGGTTGCAGCGATAGTGTGGTCATTGGATGAAAATTTTCAAAATTGGCTAAATTCTAGCGAGTGCTTACCATCCGGAGGGGACTGCGTGGACTTACCATCCGGAGCGGGATCCCTCGCCGGGGATCCCTGGAGAAGAGCTCCAACCGCCGGCTTGCGGCCTACATCACCTTGAAACCGCAATCTCCGGTAGGGAAGCACCGATTCTGGATTTACCTTCCAGAAGAGAGGGCCCGTACATCTGGCCTCCGCAGCGTCGACTGCGGGGGTTCATGGTCCCGACCATGGGGGAACAATGGGGGAGGACTGACTGTACCTTGTGCCTTCCACAACAGTTAAGAATGCTGTGGTGGATGTTTGTGTTAAATTTTATTCTGTATTGTGTGTTCATTCTGATTGTACCGCTGCTGGCAAGTTCATTTCACTGCACTTTATTGTGTATGTGATGAATAAATCTGATTGATTGATTGATTGACCAAAAGGCTGAAGAACATCCTATGCTCCGCTCTGTACCACTTGGACAACAAAAACTCATATGTCAGGCTGTTATTCATTGACTACAGGTCGGCATTTAACACTATCATCCCCTCCAAGCTGGTTACCAAACTCGCAGAACTGGGTCTCTGCGCATCCCTCTGCAATTGGATCCTCGACTTCCTCATTCACAGACCACAGTCTGTTCGTATTGGTGGAAATGTGTCAGACTTGATAATAATCAGCACGGGAGCACCTCAAGGCTGCATGCTCAGACCCCTGCTGTACTCACTCTATACTCATGACTGCGTAGCCGGTCATAGTGCGAACTCCATCATCAAGTTCGCTGACGACACCACTGTTGTGGGACGTATCACTGATGGGGATGAGTCGGAGTACAGAAGAGAGATCGAGCGACTGTACATATGGTGCCAGCACAATAACCCGGGCCTCAACACCAGCAAAACGAAGGAACTGATTGTGGACTTTGGAAGGAGTAGGATGGGGACCCACAGTCCTGTTTATATCAACGGGTCGATGGTTGAAAGGGTCAAGAGCTTCAAATTCCTGGGCGTGCACATCTGTGAAGATCTTTCCTGGTCTGAGAACACAGATGCAATTATTAAGAAAGCTCATCAGCGCCTCTACTTCCTGAGAAGATTACGGAGAGTCGGTCTGTCAAGGAGGACTCTCTCTAACTTCTACAGGTGCACAGTAGAGAGCTTGCTGACTGGTTGCATCGTGGCTTGGTTCGGGCAACTTGAGTTTCCTGGAGAGGAAAAGACTACAAAAAGTAGTAAACACTGCCCAGTCCATCATCGGCTCTGACCTTCCTTCCATCGAGGGGATCTACCACAGTCACTGCCTCAAAAAGATGGCAGCATCATCAAGGACCCACACCACCCTGGCCACACACTTATCTTCCTGCTACCTTCGGGTAGAAGGTACAGGAGCCTGAGAACTGCAACGACCCGGTTCAGGAATTGCTACTTCCCCACAGCCATCAGGCTATTAAACCTGGCTCGGACAAAACTCTGAACATTAATACCCCTCCACCTGTTATTTGCACTTTATTAATTTATTAATTAATGTGTGTATTTACGTATATAATTGTAGTCAATGCCTACCATGTTCAGAAAGAATTTCATTGTCCTGTCAGGGACACTTGACAATGACAATAAACTCTTTTTGACTTTTGAAACTATGTGACTTGTTCAAAAATGGAGAAAGATAGAAGGTGGAGAACTATAAGACATTTACTTTAATATCTACTGATGTCAAGATGCTAAGAGGCAATAATCATTTAGAAAGCTGAATAAAATCAAACTGTTCAAAATGGTTGTATGAAAAGTATATCATGTTTGGCAAATTTGCTCAAATTCTGTGAGAATATGACAGGGAGAGTTGATATAGGCAAATTGCAAGTGTTTCAGTGTTAAATCACATTGTTGCTTACCATCACAACAGTTTATGCTCTCAGATCAATTGGTAAATGTGTTCTTCCCTATGCACGATCTTCAATTTAATGTTTCTGTTTTGTTTTAGGAAACCAATTTGATAAATCAATGGATTTTAATAATTTTGGCAGTTGGCCACACAATACTGGATTCATTATAAAAGTCCACCATCCTCTCCTCCTGGGAAATGATGGCTACTCAGAGTTTTACACAGATAGTGTATTGTACATGAAATATTCTACAGACGTAGGTACAATAATACTCTCTTACTAATTACTCACGTAAAGTTGCTGTTTTTGGTTTGGTGGATCAAACTTCAGGATCCTTTACTTGTTCTCTACTTTGCATTAGCATGATAAAGCTAATTGCCAGTTCTAAAAAACATGTCTTATGGTATCATACTATTTAAGAGGTGTTCAAAATTAAGGGTTTTGATAGAAAATAATAAAGAAATACTTTCTAATAGAGGACGGACCAGTAACACAAAGAAAGTAATTAAAATAACTGGTAAAATAACCAGAAATGAAATTATATTTTGAAATATTCAGGATAAAAATGGATATGTGTATTGAGTGAGAAAAGGTGACTTGAAGCAAAGAATCTTACTAAATTTGGCCTGTTTTGCATGTCATTGATGATGGCATGTGCCTTTCAATTCTAGACTGCCCGTTATATTGTGGGTAGGATTTATAACGTGTTTGGAGCTTAGATGCTTGCGCAGTAGTTTAGTTTTTAGATTAGTTTGGAGAGACGATGGGGAGGTTTAACCCTTCGACCATGCGGGCCATGCGAGGTTCATGCGAGATCTAAAGGAGATCATTCCAGTGTTACGGAGGCACCAGGAGTTTTCTCATGTCTAAAGTAATAAGCTGGAGTTCGATGAAGATTGTAGTAACAAGTCGGAAGAAATTTGGATGTATCTTACTGTTTTCTATCAACAGTAAAGCATTTATTCATCAAAAGACTGTGTTTTGAAACCATATCTGTGAAGAAGTTCTGAAGGTCTCTGTGAGTGAGCTCACATTCGTTTCGAAGACACCCCCTTCAACCATTCTCATCCATTTAGCGGCTAGGGTGATAATTACCTGAAAGATATGAAAATCTGCTGCTTCATTCATCCAAGGTCAATGGTCTACGATGCATTCACATTATAGTGTGGCAGTACTGAATTCAATAGAAACATACAGAGGCAGCGACAGGTGTTTCTTGTTCTTGGTTTCTTGGTCCTCCAAAATATTCCAAATGGAATTTAAACTGGAGGTGGTGGAGGCAGGACTTAAGCCAGAAAGGGTTTTTGGGAAGAAAGAGCTACCTTAACTTTAGTTGCATCTGGTTGGGTAATCTATGTCGAGCTGGCCGTTTAACATTTTGTAAAAACAGGTCAAACGGTGTGCTTCACATCTGTCTTGGAGAGGGTTCCACCCCAGAGAATTCAGAAGTTTGGTAACACTCACTTCTCTCTCATAGGTGTTAGTAACAAATCGAGCTGCCTGTCTTTGGACACGTTCGATGGAAGAAATATTTGTATTTGTGTATGGTGCTGCAACTGCGTAGTCCAAATGAGGTCTAACGAGGGTGAAGTATAGCTTCTCCTTGACAGAAGTTGAACAATGATGAAAGTTGCGCCTCAGAAAGTTGAACAATGATGAAAGTTGCACCTGTTGCTTTCACCGTTGCATGATGAGTCTGACTATTCCAATGCAGATCATTCTGCAATTTGATGCCAAGATACTTGGTTTGTTTGGATTCTTCAAGGGTGGCACCAAGTATATTGTAAGATGTTTCACCTGGATTCCTCTTTCTGGTGACACGCATCGTTTCACATTTGGAAGGATTGAACTGCGTGCCCCATTGTTGTGACCACTCAACCATAGTATCGAAATCCTTTTGGAGAGTATCTTCATCATCAGCTGACTTAATTGGACGGTACAGCAAGCAATCATCAGCGAATAGTCTGGTCGTGCTTGCGACTTTTTCATGGATGTCATTTATGTAAAACAAAAACAGATGTGGGCCAAGTACTGCGCCCTGAGGTGTACCGCTCAACACTGGTTGCCAATTGGAGTTCTTTCCTTTCACACACACACGCTAAAGGCATTTTGTCAGGAAACTGGAAATCCATCGTTTCGTGTTGGAACGAATACCATAGAAGTCAAGCTTCCGAAGCAGTCTCTGGTGTGGGACGACATGAAATGCTTTAGAAAAGTCCAGCACTACTAAATCTGTGATGACGTTACCATCAAGGTGCTTGGCCAGGTCATTTGTCGTCAGGATAAGCTGAAACTCACATGATCCATGCCTTCTAAATGCATGTTGGTTGTCAGCAAGAATGTTATGTTTGCTCACGTGACGCATCAGATTACTATCAATTAAATGCTCCAGCAGTTCGCAGCAAGCACTTGTTAATGAAACAGGTTGATAATTCGCTGGGTTGGTGGTTGAACCCTTCTTAAAGAGAGGAGTGATGTTAGCCTTCCTCCAATCCAGCGGAACATCACCTGAGTCAAGCGATTGTTGAAAAATAAACTGCAAAACTGGAGCCAGTTCTTCGGCCGCTATCTTGAGGGCTTGATTCTGTATCTGATCTGGTCCAATTGCTTTTGTGGTATTGATGTTCAGCAATAACTTCTTGACACCTTCAACCTCAATTTTACTAGCAGGTTGCAAGATAAACTCCAGGATAGCGCGTTGCCTCCCTGATGCCAGATGGATGTTTTTGAGTGGGCACATGATATTCTGAAAGGAAGGGTGAGCACCCAGAGGTCATGGACCATTTTGATACCAATGACATGCAGCCCCCTTCCTAATGTTTGGGACAAAGACCCATCATTTATTTATTTGCCTCTGTACTCCACAATTTGAGATTTGTAATAGAAAACATCACATGTGGTTAAAGTGCACATTGTCAGATTTTAAAAGAGGGTCTTTTTATACATTTTGGTTTCATCATGTAGAAATTGTAGCAGAGTTTAGACATAGTGCCCCCATTTCAGGGCACCACAGCAATGTCATGTAAATGAAAGTTATGTTTAGTATTTTGTTGCATATCCTTTGCATGCAATGACTGCTTGAAGTCTGCGATTCATGGACATCACCAGTTGTTGGGTGTCTTCTCTGGTGATGCTCTGCCAGGCCTGTATTGCAGCCATCTTTAGTTTTCTCTTCAGCATATTAAAGGGTATTTCTGTTCATGAAGTCTTCTGCAGACAGTGGTCATTAATGAATCCACACCTGACTCCCGAAGAGTGTTTCTGATCTGTTGGACGGGTGTTTGGGGATTTTTCTTTATTATAGAGAGAATTCTTCTGTCATCAGCTGTGGAGGTCTTCCTCAGTCTGCCAGTCCCTTTGCGATTAGTAAGCTCACCAGTGCTCTCTTTATTCTTAATGATGTTCCAAACAGTTGATTTTACTTCGGAGTCACGTGAGTGACTACGTGAAGAACCCGCCTCACGCTGGCAAACGGCATTACGTCGACGCTGACGGCGGAAGGAGGAGCTGCAGTAAGGAGCAGCTCCTCGCAGCGGTCGGAACGGCCCCGCAGGTAAGTGCAGCAAAGTCGGGATGTTTTTTAGCGTACGCTGGGTGGGTCCAGCAGTAAAAATAAAGTAAAATAAAAAGTCAGAGTCACGTTAAAGTGCTGTTTAGCACAGATTAAATGAAAGAAATGGAGAAATCGGCAAAGAAAGTTCGCGGGTAAAAGAGCTTCCCGGGGTGAAAATAAAAATACGGGAAAAAAGCTAATGCGGATCCGGTTCCGATACCGGTGGCCGCTGATATACCCGTTAGTGAGTTCTAGATTCTCCAGAAGTTATAACCACGGAGAGAAATGCTCCTAAAAATGTAAAAGAAATCTGAGAGGCCCGTGGTTCTGATGACTCTGATACTGAAAGTCCTCCAGATAATTAAACTATATGGAACTAATAATGGAGCATATGGAGAAAGTTCTCCAAAAAATTATGAGACTAGGGTCACAGTACCCAGAAGGTTCCCAAAAAAGCCCTGAGGGGTTTAATTATTCTGATATGGCTGTGGGCCTAATTGGGAGTTGGAATTCCGGACCCAGGATTTGGGCCGAAGGAAGTCTCATGGGATGAAATCCCAATTGATTTAGGGCTGCAGAAGGCAGACCCTGCTGATGGTGATTTGCATTTGAAAACACACCACAAAATAAAAGAAAGGCCAAATGTGCCTGAGATAGCAAAATAATTTGCTATATATGAAGGAAATGGTGAGGCTATGGAAGAAAACCTAGCTGCCAACATTAATATATGGTATCTCACCAACTTCATGATTCTGTGATGATTGAAACATCAGAATTATAAACGCACAGGAAATTGTGCCTCATTGAAAGTGCCTACGGTTTATCCGTTGATATGGGCATCCATGACCCCAAATATGAGAGCTCAAGAAGTGAGGTTCAAAAATCCTCACAAATTATTCTGCTGCCATTATGGCTTTTGGGGAGATGGATAAGTTTAAAAAAGAGGGCCTATTGTGCAAATTCTTTCTATGAAATTATTGTATGAGGAAAATGGCTATTCGGCCCATATTTCACCCAAGGTTTGCAAGCTTGTGTGGTTCAAGCAAGTGGTGTTCAAGCTCCTGGTTATCTGTTTGGAGTAAATCTGCCTAAATTATTAAAAATTGGATGAAGAAGCTAAAAATTTTAACTGCATGAAACCTTCGTCTTAGGACAAAAAAGGTATTTTTTTCGCCCAGAAGGGGATTTGATTTTGGAAATAAAGGCAGAAATATGTCAAGGAAATATTATTGTACTGCACAGCCCAATACTTACCCGTATTCGGGGAAAGGGAGACCACCACGCTCATATGGAGAGGTATTAAAGACTTGTTCTATCTTTAAAGAAACTGCGGATTAATCTCCAGTTGGAGGGAGATTACAAAAGTTTTATAAAGACTGGCTTACTATTATGTCTGATCGGTTTATTTTTACAAGCAGTTTCAGGAGCCACTATTACATTTAAAGAAGGGGTTAATCCTCCAGTACAGATAAACCTGCCTATGCTTTCGTGTTTACTGCAATTGGAAAAGCAGAGATTAATGTGGAAATTGACAAATTATCTGTAAAGGGGTTATTGAAAAAACTTATGAACACGAGCATCAATTGTGTCTAAGATATTTCAAAAGACATAAAAAGATGGTGATTGCAGAATTATTCTGGACCTTACAGATCTAAATAAGTGGTAGAATACAAATTTTAAATGGAAAACATTTAATACTGCAAGATATTTAATATCAGCAGGTTGTTATATGGCTACGATTGGTTTGGAAAATGCCTATTATTCTGTACCAATACATCAGTTTCTGGAGGTACTTAAAATTTAATTGGCTGGGACAATTATGGCAGTTTAAAGCTTTGCC
The DNA here is from genome assembly GCA_035221665.1 of Okamejei kenojei. Classification (NCBI taxonomy): domain Eukaryota; kingdom Metazoa; phylum Chordata; class Chondrichthyes; order Rajiformes; family Rajidae; genus Okamejei; species Okamejei kenojei. Next base: position 14,115,281 of record CM069147.1, read on the forward strand.
AAATGGATTGAGTTCAGCTTCCAGGCTCTTTACTAAACTGTTGAAACCAGTTTTAGCCCAATTAAGAGTACAAAAACACATCGTTATGGCTTATCTCGATGACATTCTAATCATTATGGCAATCAAGAGTCAGCTGAGAATTAGTTTCAGTACAAAAGCTTTGTTAAAGCTAGGGTTCTTGATTCATCTAATTAAATTCCAGCTGCAGCCAGCACAATCAATTAACTATTTGGAGTTTGTAATTAACTCAGAAACTATGTTAATACTTTACCAACAAAGATAAAGTTGATGATTTTTGGTGACTTGTAATAATCTCATTCACAAACTTATCCTTCCATCCGAAAAGTAGTGAAAACTATTGGTAAACTAGTAGCAGCATTTCCTGCAGTAGAATTTGGTCCATTACATTAATCAAAATCTTCAAAGGGACAAAAAAAGAGCTCTCAAAGAGAGGGCAGGCCACTTTGATAGGCCTATGCAATTAACAAAATAAGTTTTGTTGGAATTACCATGGTGGGTTAAAAATATCCCACAAGCTGCTAAAAACATTCTGATTAAACAGCCTGAAATTGTTTATAAATAGATGCTAATGCTCTCGGATGGTGGGGGGGGGGGGGGGGGGGGGGGGGGGGGGGGGGGGGGTGGGGGGGGGGGGGGGGGGGTGGGGGTGGGGGGGGGGGGGGGGGGTGGGGGGGGGGGGTGGGGGGGGGGGGGGGGGGGGGGGGGGGGGGGGTGGGGGGGGGGTGGGGGGGGGGGGGGGGGGGGGGGGTGGGGGGGGGGGGGGGGGGGGTGGGGGGGGGGGGGGGGGGGGGGTGGGGAGGTGTAACAGATTCATCCTCCAGTTGTGGAGGTAGATGGAAAGTCCAAGAAGAAACGTTTCTTCAAACTTATGGTATTAACTATTTAGAGTTATTGGGTGCTTTCTATGGTCTAAAAGCATATTGCTGTTCAAAAAAGGGTCTACATGTATTAATACAGTTAGACAATAAAACGGCTGTTGCATATATTAATCACAAGGGGGAGTCAGATCAGTATCATGTGATTGTCTGGTCAATGAAATATGGCAATGGTGTATTGATCGCCAAAATCGGATTTCAGCAAACTACATTCCAGGTAAAGACAATGTGGTGGCAGATAAAAGATCAAGGATATTTAAAGATAACACAGAATGGATGCTTAATCCAGCAATATTTAAGAATATTGTAACTCAATTTGGTTTACCAGAAATTGATTTGTTTGCATCAAGGCTTAATCATCAATTGCCTAAATATGTGTCTTGGGAACACGATCCAGATGCAGTAGCAGTAGATGCTTTTTCATTGAACTGGGGGAATATGTTCTTTTATGCTTTTCCACCTTTTGCTTTGGTTCAGCAATGTCTGAAGGAAATAGAACAAGATTCTGCCACAGGATTGTTGGTAGTTCCAAATTGGCCAACACAACCTTGGTTCCCATTAATGCTGAATATGATTAAAGAACCATATACGTCAATTCCTAACTGTAGTGATATTTTGATTAATCCAGTAACCAAAGAAATTTATGCATTATATGCATATATGAATTTATTAATCTGCAGGTTTTGACCAGACGACTACAGGAGCTGGGATTGTCGGACAAAACTATGGAGGTTATAGTCGCATCATGGCGAGATAACACACAAAAACAATATATGACACATGTTAAGAAATGGGAAAAATTTTGCACACAGTCAAATATTTCTTATGATACGGTGAATATTGCATGTTTGATATTGTGATACTGTGATATTGCATGGAAAATGTATTGGAGCTCCTTGCTAAATTGCATTTTGAGCAACATTTAAGTTACAGTGCTACTAACACTGCACGCAGTGCCTTATCATCTTATTTAGGACTTATGTCTGACCAGAAATCAATTGGATCACATCCACTAATATCTAGATTCATGAAAGGAATCTTTAATATTAATCCACCCAAACCTAGATACACAGAGATTTGGGATGTGAGCATTGTACTTACCTTACTTAGACAGTGGACTCCAATTGAAGGATTGTCATTGGAAAGATTAACATTCAAATTAATAATGTTAATATCATTGGTTTCAGCTCAAAGAGTGCAAACTTTACAAATGTTGCGTTTAGACTGTATGCATGTGACTACAGATAACATTGTGTTCTATGTTTACGATCTGATCAAACAAAGCAGACCAGGGAGATCTGGAGCTAAGGTAACCTTTCAAGCTTATCCTATTTGATCCTACTTTGTGTGTGGTTAAACATTTGAATCAATATGTTAAAGTTACTGAAACTCTTCGAGGAAATGAAAAAACGTTGATGATTACGCATAAAAAGCCACACACAAAAGCTTCAGTTCAAACTATCTCAAAATGGTTGAAACAGGTGTTGCTTTTAGCAGGAGTAGACACTGATGTGTTCAAATCTCACTCCACCAGGGCTGCAGCTACGTCCGCGGCGAAGGTGCGGGACGTACCACTCGAGCATATTTTAAAAATCGCAGGGTGGAGTAAAGAAGAAACTTTTTCAAAGTTCTACAATAAACCTGTTCACACTATGACATGTTTTGGCCACGCGGTGTTGGGATCAATATAATTACCTGCTTTGTATACTATTGATTACTATAACCAAGTTATGTAGTCACTTATATCTTTTATCACTTGTAATCATTCCCTCGGATATAAGGAGGGTTATTATATGTTCTTTAAACCATTAAAAAGTTAATTATGGAAAGAACTAATATTAGTCTGGTTTCTCATGTATGTATTTACTTAGCCGGACTGTCGTACTAATTAAATACTACGACATAAAAAACACAGAAAGCTTTAAAATCTTCACGTAGTCACTCACGTGACTCCGAAGTAAAATAGTAAGATTAAACGAGAACTTACCAGTTCGAAGTTTGATCGTTATTTTATGAGGAGTTACGATGAGGGATTACGTGCCCTCCACTCCCACCCTCATAAAATAAATGATCAATCTGGTAGTTCTAAGTCTTTTATGAGCCTTACTATGTTACTTCGGCCATTTGGTGTTCTGTGTTTTTCATGCCGCTGCTTTGAAGTATGCCGTTTGCCAGCGTGAGGCGGGTTCTTCACGTAATCCCTCATCGTAACTCCTCATAAAATAACGATCAAACTTCGAACTGGTAAGTTCTCGTTTAATCTTACTATTTTGGTTTCATCATGTAGAAATTACAGATGTGTTTATACATAGTCCCCCTCATCCAGGTTCCCCCCCCCCCCCCATAAGCCTAAGGTTAGGCTGGTGTCTGACAATTTTACTCTTGTTTCTCAGACTCATAATGGCTTCTTTGACTTTCAGTGGCACAACTATGGACCTCATGTTGATAAACAGCAATAAAAGTGCACTTTAACCACATGTGATTTTTTTTCTATTACAAATCTCAAATTGTGGAGTACAGAGGCAAATAAATGATGGGTTTCGGTCCAAAATATTATGGAGGGCACTGTAGGTAGGAGGCAGATTAGGTCCTGCAAAGAAAATTTAGGGAGTTAGATAGGTTAAAAATGGTACTTCAGGATTGTGACGTCAAGATCATTACCCATGCTACATGCTGCTGAGGCAATGAATAGAGATATAATGCAGTTGATAACATGGCTAAGGAGCTCATGCAGGCAGGACGGCTTCAGGTATTTAGATCATTGGGCTCTCTTCCATGACAGGTGGTACCTGTACAAGAGGAATAGGTTGCACCTGCACTGCAGGAGATCCAATATCCTCAAAGAGATAGGTACATGGATATGCAGGAATTGGAGGGATATGGATCACATACAGGTAGGAGGGATTATTTGGTGCCATGTTCAGCATGACATTGTGGGCCAAAATGCTTGTTCCTGTGTTGTACTTTTTTTTTATAATGCTCTATAAAGAATAAAATTGGATAAATACTTGAAAGGTGAAAATATTGCAAAGCTCTGGGAAAGACTTGAAAAATGACCAGGATTGAAGACCTGGCACAGGAATTACAGGCTGGCTGGCTCATTCTGTGCTATTACTTTCAATAATTTATTCTGAGGACAAATACGTAAAGGAGTATGTTTTGGTACAAAGGCATGTTTTAAATTCTGTTACATCTAATGATGTGGATGTAAATTGCATTTAATGCTATCAATTCACCATCTTTATGAATTTTCTAATTTACATTACATTAACAACATTCTGCTTTAAAGTTAAGGACACACTACATTAAATTGAAATGTTTCTTTGCACAAATACTGGTTTCCTTATTTTTCCACAGCTGATGCACAATTTGGTCACTCAGAAAAGAGCCAAATCACAGGTACTATTTTTATTCCATGGGATAAGCTTGCCTTGTTTGCCTGAAGTTATTTTGGGATGTTCCATTTTATTTCATAAAGTAGGTAAAATAGACTATTTGCTTATTTTTCCCCCTTTCATAGCTTATGAAATCACTGTTTTCCACTAGATCCTTGATTCACCCATGCCACAAACTGACTCTGGTTGAGGCAATTGAAAATCACAACTACATTTCTTTAATCTGATCATCATAATTAATATGAGAGTGACACCTTGTCTAAGCCCTGCCTCTGCTGGAGTGCAATTTACATATTCTCAGAATGGCTACTATTGGAGAATGTACTGGGTCTAGAAACAAACTGAAGTTGCATCTCAAATGGCAACATTGTGACAATAAGTAGCATAATCAGATTGAATAGTTTGATATTCGTTAACTGGTACACAAATATCAAACCCAAGGAGGAGTAGGCCATTGTTGCCTACTCCACTATTCAATACTTCATGGCTGTTTTTTTTAAACCTCAGGCCCACTTGTCTGCATTAACCCCATATTCCTTGATTATGTGAGTATCTAATGTCATATATACCATAAAACTCCAATAATTCACCACACTCAGAAGTTTGGTGGTGAATAAAAAGATTTTCTGGACACGAGATGTTATTAATGTTAATATCCCAACATATGTCACTTTTTATTTTAAAAGAAGTCGCACAATATTTCAATAAAATATCTCATGAACCTGGTAGGTTTAAAGAAGGCATGAGAACGGAGGCCATGGTGATTTTAAGGAGAGCATGGGAAACATTACCCGGTGTTCTCGATGCCAAATTATCGGGATTTCTGATTTATTGGATAACAGACTTATGGAGCTTTACTGTATCTTTGTAATAATTTAAAAGGTCAAAACTTTTCAAAAACTTTTATAGGTTTAGCATCTCTCATCTTTAATTTATCGTATGAAGAAATATTTTATGCCAGGGAATGTAATCATTTTTTGACTGGAATAATTCTGGACTCGTATACTTTGAAGGATCCTCGACAAATAACGTGGGAAATACTGCACCTAGCAAACTTTCTATGGGTATGACATATTAGTACTGTTTCAACAATTTGAAAGAGACAATCACCATTTGTTGTTTTTAAGAAAAAATTGTGCTTTATTCTTAAATTAAAAATTTATCAATCCAGAAATTAACATAATCCAATCAGGAAATTATATTTACTTATAATATTGCCAAATACAATTATCAACAAAGTAATAAAAAATAATCTTCAAGCTATTTAGGCTGAGGAATGTTTAACTTTTCAGTGGAAGCATTTAGTAAAGTAGATCAGGTGGGTGGGGGGGGGACTATTTTTGTTGGCGGAGGGACAATGTCCATTTAAAAAATAATCAATCTGAAAGGTAAGAAATTATTTTATAAGCAGGTTGTGATAATTTGAACTACCTGTAAAATAGTTGATTATAGATTCATTAATGTGGGAGTTAAATGTATATCAGGAAAGTAAGCATTTCCAAGCTACAGGGGAAACGAGCATTACAAAGGTATGACAAGCTGAATCTAAGGGTCTTATTTTCTAATCATGCAACTACATAAGATATAGATGAATGACCTAGCCATTCTAAAAGTACGGAAGAAATTGAATTACGTGTCAAAGTCACTCCTTGACCAAAATACAGTCAGAATTCAAGGCAAAATGTTATCCTGTTACATGTCTTTTTTAATGAATGCACCAAAAAAAATCGATGACATACAGTGTAGGGGTCAGTTAAAATGTTGCTTTTAATATACAAATTGAAGAAATTGTGAAATTATCTGTTTGTCTTCATTTGTTTGTTTGTGGGAACCTGCAATGTGCAAGTTGGCTGCTGTGCTTCGTGTATTACTTTAGTGAAGTGCTTACACCACTGGCTTTAAAATGGTTTAGGCGATTCTGAAGTAAACATGCCATTTATCTTTTCTCTTTCTCCTTGCTATTCTTGAATCTGTTGTCAATTGAATAAAGATTTTGTACGCTTTTTGTTCCAGATTTCCAGGTATACTATGTATATACTAATAAATGGTTATACATCATCAGTTGTATAATGTGCAATATATGTTGCTAGGCAACAATTTATTCCATCTCAGTGAATTTGTAGGCCAATAAACATTGTTACTGAATAGTTCTCATTTGAAATGCATCTTATATCTCTTTTTTTTACGTTTAAGACCGAACAAATAACAGCGGAAACATTTGTGTCAAAACTGCTAAATCTAAAAACCTTCAAGAACCATAAACAGTTGCATGACAAATTGGTTAAATGGTTAACAGTAAGTAACGACAACTGAGAAGACATTTCATTTGGTTTGGAATCTCACGTTAAGACATTTGTGTATTATTGTCATGAAACAACCGCAGGACAAGTGTAGGAGGTGTACACTTGAGAGGGAAATTAGAAAGGGGTAAAGAAAACATGAGATAGCTTTGGCAGATTTAGTAAAGGAGAATTCAAAGAGATTCTACAAGTAAGGGCAAAAGAGTAACTAGAGGGAGAGAATAATGGAGAATACCAAATGTTGCGCCTCTAAGAAAGGCTGCAAGGAAAAGCCAAGGTACTACAGCCCAGTGAGCCTTATGTCAGCGGTGGGGAGGGGATTCTAAGAGATAGGATCTACATGAATTTGGAACGGCAAGGACTGATTAGGGATAGCTAGCATGGGTTTGTGTGTGGGAAATCATATCTCACAAATTGGATTTGCATTTTCTGAAGAGGTGACCAAGATTGATGAGGACAGTGTGGTTGATGTTGTCCACATGGACCTTCACAAGTTGGTCATAGGCTGGTCTGGTAGTTTAGGTCATATGAGATCTAGGACAAGCTAGCCAATTGGATACAAATTTGGCTTGAAGGCAGGAGACAGGGTGGGTGTAGAGGGTTGTATTTCAGACTGTAAGCCAGTAACAAGGGATTGATGCTGGGTTTACTGCTGGCTATTTATATCAATTTTTTGGATGTGAATCCATGTGGCATGATTATTAAGTTTGCAGATTATACTAAAAGTGGTGGCATACTGTTCAGTGAAGAACAACTATAACAGCATCATGATCACCAATGGATCAAGGAATGGGAAATAATTCAGATAATTGAGGTGTTGTATTTGGTAAGACAAACCAAGCAGTTGGCGGTAGAAGTTTGGGGAATGTGTTGTAGAACATAGGGATTCTGGGGTTCAGGTACACAGTTCCATGTAAGTGGCAACACAGGTAGAATGGAGAAGAAAGGCTTTGTCAGATTTGTTTTCATCGGTCAGTGTACTAAGGAAGTTGGAATGTTATGTAACAGCTGTACAAAATGTTGGTAAGATCACTTTTTGAATACTAGTTTTGGAGAACACATTTGGAATCTTGGTTACTCTGCTATACGAAAGACGTCATTAAACTGGAAAGGGTGCAAAAAAGGTTTGGGGATGATACCAGGTTGGGAGGGTTTGAATTGTATGGGGAAGCTGGATGGGCTGGGTATTTCCAACCCTGGAGTGTAGGAGCTTATGGGGTAACCTTTAAAAGGTTTATAACATTATAGATAAGGTGAATAACCACTGCCTTTTCCCCACGGTAAGCATCTAAACCTAGAGGGCATACATTTAAGGTGAGAGGGGAAATGTTTAAAAGGGACCTGAGCAGGCACCTTTTCACATGATATTCATTTATTACTGTCACATGTACCAAGATACAGTGAAACATTTTGGTGTTAACCAGTCAAATCAAACTGTATATGAGTAAAATCAAACCATACGTAAGTACAACAGGTGGACAAAATGAAAAATACCAATGCAGGATATAATGTTATAGCATTAGTTACAGGAAAATATGCTGATTAAAAACAAGTGCAAGGTCTGTTGGCAGTTTGGATCTATAACCTAGCTTACGTTAAACTATTCAGTGTCTGATACAGCAGGGAAGAAACAATTTCTGAATCCGGTGGTACATGCTTTCAAGCTTTTCTATCTTTACCCAATAGGAATGGGAAGAAAAGGGAATGACCATGGTCAAAATGGCCCTTAATTACAGTGGCTTGCAAAAGTATTCATACCCCTTGAACTTTTCCACATTTTGTCACGTTACAACCACAAACGTAAATGTATTTTATTGGGATTTTATGTGATAGACCAACACAAACTGGCGCATAATTGTGAAGTGGGAGGAAAATGATACATGGATTTCAAATTTTTTTACAAATAAAAAACTGAAAAGTGTGGCGTGCAAAAGTATTCAGCCCCCTTTACTCTGATACCCCTAAATAAAATCCAGTGCAACCAATTGCCTTCAGAAGTCACCTAATTAGTAAATAGAGTCCACTTGTGTGTAATCTAATCTCAGTATAAATACAGCTGTTCTGTGAAGGCCTCAGAGGTTTGTTAGAGAACATTAGTGAACAAACAGCATCATGAAGCCCAAGGAACACACCAGACAGGTCAGGGATAAAGTTGTGGAGATGTTTAAAGCAGGGTTAGGTTATAAAGAAATATCCCAAGCTTTGAACATCTCACGGAGCACTGTTCAATCCATCATCCGAAAATGGAAAGAGTATGGCACAACTGCAAACCTACCAAGACATGGCTGTCCACCTAAACTGACAGGCCGGGCAAGGAGAGCATTGATCAGAGAAGCAGCCAAGAGGCCCATGGTAACTCTGGAGGAGCCGCAGAGATCCACAGCTCAGGTGGGAGAATCTGTCCACAGGACAACTATTAGTCGTGCACTCCACAAATCGGGCCTTTATGGAAGAGTGGCAAGAAGAAAGCCATTGTTGAAACAAAGCCATAAGAAGTCTCATTTGCAGTTTGCCACAAGCCATGTGGGGGACACAGCAAACATGTGGAGGAAGGTGCTCTGGTCTGATGAGACCAAAATTGAAGTTTTTGGCCTAAATGCAAAATGCTATGTGTGGCGGAAAACTAACACTGCACATCACCCTGAACACACCATCCCCACTGTGAAACGTAGTGGTGGTAGCATCATGCTGTGGGGATGCTTTACTTCAGCAGGGAAAGGGAAGCTGGTCAGAGTTGATGGGAAGATGGATGGAGCCAAATACAGGGCAATCTTGGGAGAAAACCTGTTAGAGTCTGCAAAAGACTTGAGACTGGGGCAGAGGTTCACCTTCTAGCAGGACAATGATCCTAAACATAGAGCCAGAGCTACAATGGAATGGTTTAGATCAAAGCATATTCATGTGTTAGAATGGCCCAGTCAAAGTCCAGACCTAAATCCTATTTAGAATCTCTGAAAAGACTTGAAAATTGCTGTTCACAGACGCTCTCCATCCAATCTGACTGAGCTTGAGCTATTTTGCAAAGAAGAATGGGCAAAAATTTCAGTCTCCAGATGTGCAAAGCTGGTAAGAGACATACCCCAAAAGACTTGCAGCTGTAATTGCAGCGAAAGGTGGTTCTACAAAGTATTGACTCAGGGGGGCTGAATACCTTTGCACGCCACACTTTTCAGTTTTTTATTTGTAATAAAATTTGGAAACCATGTATCATTTTCCTTCCACTTCACAATTATGCACCACTTTGTGTTGGTCTATCACATAAAATCCCAATAAGATACATTTACGTTTGTGGTTGTAACGTGACAAAATGTGGAAAAGTTCAAAGGGTATGAAAACTTTTGCAAGCCATTGTATATTGGGTGCTCTCCAGAGGCAATGTGAAGTGTAGATGGAGTTGATATGGACAAGGTTGATCAGAGTGTTAAACTGGACAGTCACAATTCTGTAATTTCTTGTGGTCTTGGGCAGAGCTGTTGCTAAATTGACTTGCAATGTGACAATAGGAAGCTTTCTATTGGTGTAGATGTGGAACGATCTGCCAGAGGAGGTGGTAGATGTAGGTACAATTACCATGCTTAAAGCCATTTGAACAGGTGCTTGGATAGGAAATGTTTGGAGGCATGTAGGCAAGGTGCATGCAAGTGGGACTAACTCAGTTAAGTAATTTGGTCGACATAGACGAGTTAGCCTAAATGGCTTGTTTCCGTCTTATATTAAAAAATATATTAAACTACTCTGTTATTTATTATGGTATCTACTGAGTACTATTTTTACATACCTGTAGTGCTGCTGCAAGTAATAATTTCATTTTTCTGTTTTGGGACATATGACAATAAAACACTCTTGACCTTTGACTATAGCACTCTGAGTGTTGTAAACAGCTCAATCTACATCTTTTGTGAGCTCTTAATCTAGATTGATGTTATATCCCCTCAACAATTCATAACAAATTAGTTGGAATGCATGATGGTTTTGAAATGGCCAGCCATTTGCTTGAGGTAGCGTGGGTGTGTGCAAATTATCAGTGGAAATAAAAGTGGTCATTCATCTGTGGTAGGGACTTCTCATCATAATTATGCCAATGTTACTCACTAAACCTCAGAAAATTGAAATATAAACTGAAAACGTTAAACAGGTCAGGCATGATCTATGGAGAGCAAGAAACAGTTCCTGTTTCAGGTTTGGTCCTCAACTTTAACTGTTTCCCACACATGATTTGGGGTACATTTCCTTGAATTTCTGTTTTTATTTACTTTTTCTGCTTTAGTCTGTGGTATACTTGCAAACAAATAAATATATTTATATCATTTGAATTGTTTATATCCTTAAAATCATAATTGAAGTATGGTTGTGCTCAATAACGCAGTTATTTGGAGAAGACTATAGCTTAGAAAACTTTGAAAATATTTTTGATCTTATTTAAAATAAATTCATAGTGGATCTAGATTTAAAACTGAAATAAATCAGCTTGCCAATTACAATAAACAACTTTTATGATTCTGTTTTTTTTTCAAATCAGTATTTACTGATAAATCTCAGTGACAAATGTCTTATTTTAATTTGTGTATTTGATCTTTTGGATAAAAAGGGAACTCAGTATAGTGTACAAGGATTTTCAGAAAGTGTTTGATAATTTGGTTTTATGACAAAAGAACTGCCTTGCAAGAAACATTGTGGCAGCATATACTGTTGGTTGCCACTTTGAAAGTAAAGTTAGTTCATTGTTCTGTTTAGATTAGCAGAGGGTTAGAATGTCAAATTCCAGGCGGATCTTTGTTTTTGGTGTACATTAGTGATTTAAGTGAAGGCATGGCAATCCTGATATCAAAATTTGCTGATAAAGTAAAAGTAGAAGTTATGGTAATCAGGAAGCATTGTAGGAAATTATGAAGGGATTGCAAGTGGAACAAAGCTATTTTCTTTAATTAGTTGATGATACGGATTCATTCATTTGAAATTATTTTGAGTCCAGCAGAGCAATTTACAACAAATATAAACTGTCAGATGGTATAATGGTACAAATATTTTCTGGTCATACCATATAACCATATAACAATTACAGCACGGAAACAGGCCCTCTCGGCCCTTCCAGTCCGTGCCGACCATTTGTTTTCCCCTAGTCCCATCTACCTGCACTCAGACCATACCCCTCCATTCCCTTCACGTCCATATACCTATCCACTTTACTCTTAAATGTTAAAATCGATCCTGCCTCCTCCACTTCTGCTGGAAGCTGATTCCACACAGCCACCACCCTCTGAGTAAAGAAGTTCCCCCTCACGTTACCCCGAAACCTCTGTCCCTAAAATACATATTCTTTTAGTCATGTATTTTGTGAAGGAATGAAAAAGTAATGTATATAAGGATTAATGCAAAATATTGTTTGATAATGAAACAAACATAACACATTGAAGAGGGGTAGAATGTAATCAGCCTTGCCAGTTTAAGTTTTTAAAACTTAAAATGACTTTCCTTGTGTTTTATAGTTGACATTGCCATTTGCTCGGAAGTATAGCCACTGCATGGAGCTACTGTTGAAGAAAGGATATTATAAATCAGTCTCATTTCCTGTGTTAGGGAACTAATTTGAAACATTCCCAGCAAATGAATCTGATTTCATTGTAATAATTATATACAGTGATATACTGCCAATATTTTAAAACTTTAAATCATCAATTTTGTGGTCAGTGCAATGATACTCTCATCCATCTGAAATAATGAAAAGAATGCATGTGGAAATATCAATGTCTCAAAATGGTTACAAAACATGCCTAGCTTATTCACAAGGTTATCTTATCTTGTACAAGTCAAATTAAACTAATTTGGTCACATTAAATTACCATGTCTTTCCTGGTAAAACCTAAAAAGAAGTGTTTTTACAAATGTCTGATCTAACTTTATAGTATCAAGAATGTAATTATTTTGCAGGTATTTAGTTTTGGCAGATCCCAACATTTGTAGGCATTGATACTGTCCTTATAAAAAAAATGTTAAACAGTTCATGCATTTTGTATGTGTCACTTGGTGAAAATCATTCAATGATACAACAGCTTTTTTTAAATCAACCAGCAGTTCACCTTGCTACTGCACAAAAATAACCCTGTGCCTAGAAAGTGTGAGGGAATGAAAGTTCTCTATCGTGTTCTTGCAGTTCGGACTTACTTACTTTTGGAAGGGGGTCATCTCAAATAACTGACTGTTTTGGCTGTACTGCAAGTGGCATTTTCACCAGCTAAAGTAAGGAGAACTAACTTTAACCAATCAGGAGAACGAAGTTGGGGCTTGCTTGCTTCCTTTTGTTGATGTAAATTATCTTGCAGACATGTTACAAGCTGTGACCACCCTATTGTGGTGCGTAGTTATGTTCCACTATAAGGCAAGCAAGCTAATGCTTAGATTGTCAAAGATTGTTTAACTTTGATTCATTACTGTTTAATTTACAAGCAAATGGGGCAGATGCCATTCAGACTTAAATATATAAAGCCAAGATTTCCCCAGTAAAAATTAAAGAAGATAGTATTTGTTTTCATTACAACGCGACACTGACTGTTTTAATTGCGCATGCATACCCTGTTTCTCTGGCACTATCAGTGGATTAATAAGCAAGGTATTTGCACACTTCAAGTTGTTTAATTGCTTAAACCTGGTACAATTACCTGTAGGTTCAAGTAAGTTTTTAAACGTCATTCCAAATTGCAATTGCTCTCTAGCTATTATATTTTAATACAAAGACTGTATTTTCTTCAATTATTTATTGTTCTGATATATTTTAAGGTTTTTAAAACATTTCTACTTTAACTTCATGAACTTGCCTCAGTGATAAAACGTGCTTGTTAGATTTGGATTTCCTGTTGGAGAATTCTGTGGAATTGATTACATGATTTTTCAGTAGCAGGGATTGCCTTGAACAGATAACTTACTGCAACCACAGTTGGAAAAGAGAAAGTCTATGCACGACAGATAATTAAATCTGTCAGTAGATTTCTTTGAGGTTAGTGGAACTATATGGGTTGTGAATAACGTTCAGTTCATAATAATATGTACATTTCTTAAAAATAGCCTGATTTGACAATTTGTTTGCAATGTTATTCTTTTATTCATTTATAATGACTAAATCTGTTTGATGTCATAAGTTGCATAAAATATTGCTTACTGTGGCATAAATAAAGCTCAAACAATGTAAAATCAAAGCCACTTTAGATTTTCAATATTTAATAAACAAATGTAAAAGTATGCTCTCAACAAAACTGGATAACACATGTACATTCTTACCAGTAAATTAACTCAATGTTATTTTCCCTCAGACTTAAGTAATAACCAATGGCACTAGTAATTTCAGTTTTTCTGGTAATTAGAACAATGTTTTTATTCCTCCATACCAACTTAAAACAATAACAGCATTTGGGCTAAGTGCAATATTTACAGATATTATAGAAACTATAACTTAGCATTATGTTACACCACTGAATAGGAGCTAGAAAGTTCTCACTTTCATTTTATTATTAATGTTGGTCAATGAGCAACGTATCTAAATATTTTAGCCTGTGTGAAAAGCAAACATTATTCAACAAATGTTTTTAGTATCCCACTAAATATTATCTACAAACAGCTTAAGCAAAACATTAGAAATGGCAAACAGTGCCCAAGTAAATTGTTGATCTACTGAACTTTTATCAAACAGATTAAAAAAAAACAACTTTACACAATTTGTCTAATTATACAATTTAGGTGATGCATTAATGTTACATTTTCAAATTTGCAAACATCTTAAAGCAAAACTGAAATTCAAAGTGTGTGCATTAAACTGTGTTCCAAGTTACCATCATTATGTCATCACACACAAATCTACATTTGTTTCTAAGAGGTACCAGGTTCTATTTTGGGCTCCAATATCTTGGAAAAGTTGCTCTTCACCAGTTATTTAAAGAGTTATCTTTTCCTTTCAGTTATAAGTGGAACATGACAAATCTGTATTAAATCTAAGAGAAAAATATGGATTAAAACAGTGCATCAGATTTATAGTATACAATTAGTTCTACTCAGAAATAGTAACATTTCCAATTGACAGTAAATATCTCTGAAAAGTAGAACTCTACTCAGAACAGATGTATCCTAAACCATCATGCACACATTCTCCGTAGACACTAGTGGAGTTCCGCAAGGATCGGTGCTGGGGCTGCTTCTCTTCACGTTGTATATTAATGATTTGGATAAGGGGATTGAAGGCTTTGTGGCTAAGTTTGCAGATGATGCTAAAAGAGGGGGTGGGGCAGGCAGTGTAGAGGAAGCAAGGACTCCGCAGAAAGACTTGGACAGGTTAGGAGAGTGGGCAGAGAAGTGGCAGATGAAATTCAGTACAGCAAAGTGCAGAGTCATGCATTTTGGTAATAAGAATAAAGGCGTAGATTATTTTCTAAAAGGAGAGACAATCCAGAAATTGGAGGTGCAGAGGGACTTGGGAGTGCTGGTGCAGAACTCCCAAAAAGTTTATTTGCAAGTCAAATTGGTAGTAAGGAAGGCAAATTCAGCATTTATATAAAGAGGACTGGCATACATAAACAGATGTAATGCCTAGGTTCTATAAGGCGCTGGTCAGGCTGCATTTAGAGTACTGTGAGCAAATATGGGCCCCATATCTGAGGAAGCGTGTGCTGGTTCTGGAGAGGCTCCAGGAGGAGGATTACAAGAATGATTCCAGGAATTGGTGGGTTAGCATATGATGAGCGTTTGACTGCACTGGACCTCTACATGCTGCAGTTTAGAAGGGTGAGGGATTGAAACCTACAGAATAATGAAAAGCGTAGACAGAGTGGATGTGGAAAGGATGTTTCCACTGGTGAGAACATCCAGAAGTCATAGCCTCAGAATTAAAGGGCAACTCGAGAAAGGAGATGAGGAGGAAATTATTTTGCCACAGAGGGCTGTGGAGGCCATGTCAGTGGATTTTGTTTAGGCAGAGATAGCCAAATTCTTGATTAGAACGGGTGTCAAGGGTTATGGGGAGAAGGCAGGAAAATGGGATTAGGAGGCAGCGATCAGCCATGATTGAATGGCGGAGTAGACTTGATGGGCCGAATGGCCTAATTCTACTCCTATAAATTGTGAACATTGTATATCCTCAATTACTATACATACCATTATTCTGACCAAGTGAAAATGGCAACTTTGCAATCAGAGTTGTTTGTCAAGGGGTAAAATGCTCATGCGTAATTGGGCTCAAACAGAAAATACCACAGACCCTTTTTACAAATGTAAACTTCCACATTACTGGTTCCAAGTTGGATTAGTTCTAAGCTAATTTATCTGATCTACCTCAATTTCAAAAGATGTCATAACATCCTGCTGATAACATTTCTGCTTGGAATGTTCAAGGGAACATTGATCCATAACAAAGCAGCACAAACAAATTTTACATCTGGAATAGTTTATTTTTGTTCCTCACTAAAACTGAATACACTGCAAAATCAAATCCTACCATCTTTACACCGACTCCCATAGCTATCTGGACTACACTTCTTCCTACCCTGCTTCCTGTAAGGACTCTATCCCCTACTCCCAATTCCTCTGTCTACGCCGCATCTGCACTGAGGATGAGGTGTTCCAAACCAGGGCATCGGAGATGTCCTCATTCCAAAGGGAACGAGGATTCTATGGATTATATAGACTATCGACTATAGATGAGGCTCTCACCAGGGTTTCCTCTATATCCCATAGTTCTGCTCTCACTTCCCATCCCCCCCCCCCCCCCCCACTCGTAACAAGGACAGAGTTCCCCTTGTCCTCACCTTCCACTCTACCACAATCTATACAACACATAATCCTCCGACATTACCTCCAACGGGATCCCACCTCTGGCCACATCTTCCCAGCTCCTCCCCTTTCTGCAGAGACGGTTCCCTCCGTAACTCCCTGGTCAATTCGTCCCTTCCCACCCAACACCACCACCTCCCCTGGTACTTTCCCTTGCAACTGCAGGAAATGCTACACTTGTCGCTTTACCCCTCCCCTTGACTCCATCCAAGGACCCAAGCAGTCTCTCCAGGTGAGGCAGAGGTTCACCTGCACCTCCTCCAAATTCATCTATTGCATCCGCTGTTCCTGGTGTCAACTGCTCTACATCGGTGAGACCAAGCACAGGCTTGGCAATCGCTTCGCCCAACACCTCCGCTCAGTTTGCATTAACCAATGTGATCTCCCGGTGGCTCAGCACTTCAACTCCCCCTCCCATTCCGAATCCAACCTTTCTGTCCTGGGCCTCCTCCATAGCCAGAGTGAGTCCCACCGCAAATTGGAGGAGCAGCACCTCATATTTCCCTTGGGTAGTTTACACCCCAGCGGTATGGACATTGACCTCCAATTTCAGGTAGTCCTTGCTTTCTCCCTCCTTTCCTTCCCAGCTCTCCCACAGCCTACTGTCTCTGCCTCCTTTCTTTTTCCTGTCCCCCCCCACCCGACATCAGTCTAAAGAAGGGTCTTGACCCGAAACGTCGCCTATTTCTTCGCTCCATAGATGCTGCCTCATCTGCCAAGTTTCTCCAGCATTTTTGTCTACATTCAATTTTTCCAACATCTGCAGTTATTTCTTAAATATCTTAACACTGGTAATCTGCAGAATTTTCATCGAACAGTTTTACAAATTTACGCAGAGGATGAAAACCAGTCCTATCTGTTTTCTTGGACAGAGCCTCCAAAAGTGCACAAATTTGCTGAGCTGAGGGACTAGATGCACTTTATTCTATTAATAATATTTGTATTACAAGACAAGGATTACTGGTCTTAATGACTACAGGCCTGTCGCACTGACCTCTGTAGTCATGAAGACCCTTGAAAGGCTTGTGCTGGCCAAGCTGAAAAATATCACAAACCCCCTGCTGTTTGCATATTGGGCCAATAGATCTGTGGATGACGCAGTCAACCTGGGCCTGCACTTCATCCTCCAGCACCTAGACCGCCAGGGGACCTATGCGAGGATTTTGTTTGTTGATATTAGCTCTGCACCATTGTTGCAGAGCTACCACATTCCAAACTTTCCGAGTTGACTGTGCCTGAAGCCCTCTGTCGGTGGATCACCAGCTTCCTGACAGACAGGAAGCAGCATGTAAGGCTGGGAAAGCACATCTCAGACCCGCAAACCCTCAGCATAGGAGCACTGCAAGGCTGCATACTCTCCCCTCTCCTCTACTCTCTACACCAATGACTGCACCTCCACAAACTCCTCTGTCAAGCTTCTCAAATTTGTGGATGACATAACCCTGATTGGACTGATCCAGGATGGGGAGGAATCTGCCTACAGACAAGAAGTGTCACAGCTGGCGTCCTGGTGCCATCGCAACAACCTGGAGCTCAATGCTCTTAATTGATTGTAGACTTTAGGAGATCTCCTCCTCCCCTCATCTCACTCACTATCAACAACACCACAGTCACATCTATGGAGTCAAAAGTTCCTGGGAACCATCAATCTCCAAGGACCTTAAGTGGGGGGCTACCATCGACCTCATAGTCAAAAAGTCACAACAGAGGATGTACTTTCTATGGCAGCTGAGGAAGCACAATCTGCCACAGGCAATGATGGTCCAATTCTATACGGCCATCGTAGAGTCTGTCCTCACCTTCTCCATCATAGTCTGGTTTGGTTCAGCCATTAGGCACGACACCCGGAGGCGGCAGTGAATCGTCCAATCAGCTGAGAAGGTTATTGGCTGCATCCTTCCCTCCACTGACATAGGAAATAGGTGCAGGAGGCAGCCATTCGGCCCTTCGAGCCAGCACCGCCATTCAATATGATCATGGCTGATCGTCCGCTATCAATAACCAGTGCCTGCCTTCTCCCCATATCCCTTGACTCCACTAGCCCCTAGAGCTCTATCTAACTCTCTCATAAATCCATCCAGTGATTTGGCCTCCATTGCCCTCTGTGGCAGGGAATTCCATAAATTCACAACTCTCTGGGTAAAAAAGTTTTTTCTCAGCTCAGTCTTAAATGACCTCCCCTTTATTCTAAGACTGTGGCCCCTGGTTCTGGACTCACCCAACATTGGGAACATTTTTCCTGCATCTAGCTTGCCCAGTCCTTTTATAATTTTATATGTTTCTCTAAGATCCCCCCTCATCCTTCTAAACTCCAGTGAATACAAGCCTAGTCTTTTCAATCTTTCCTCATATGACAGTCCCGCTATCCCAGGGATCAATCTCGTGAACCTACGCTGCACTGCCTCAATCACAAGGATTGATGAACTGTACACTGCAAGGGCCAGGAAGCGAGCGGGTAAGATCATCTCTGACTCCTCTCACCCTGGCCACAAACTCTTTGAATCGCTTCCCTCTGGAAGACGACTCCGGACTGTCCAAGCTGCCACGGCCAGACACAAAAACAGGTTTTTTCCACGAGAAGTAGCTCTACTCAATAGCCATAAATCTGTAGCCTCCTTTTGCTCTGGTATTTTATTTGGTTCACATGTTTGATCAATGGTGTTTTATTAATAATGTTTAGTGTTTCATGTGTCATTGTAACTGTCACTGTAAGTCATGTTGTCACTTGTGGGCGGAGCACCAAGGCAAATTCCTTGTATGTGAATACTTGGCCAATAAACTTATTAATTCATTCAAACACAATTTTTTCACTTTAATTATAAGTTAACAGCACCATATGAATTTTCTCTATGAACCTGATAAATTGAATGGGTGCATAACAAACACAATCCCTGGCTATGACTGCAAACCTTCCCAGATTCCTGAACCCAATCCATTGATCAAACCTCGATTCTACAGAGTAGTCCATACACAAGAGCTTGGCAAAGATCAAAGATCTACCTGCCGCATTTTGCATATCTCAGTGATGATATAAGCGAATATGTTGTTCAAAGGGCTTGGTATGATGTGCCTCATCAACAAGTGGAAAATGTGTAGTTCATAATTAATGACATCATCAGATGTGTGCCTGACACTACAAAAAAGTACAGCATGTTTGGATGAATTGCAATGGAAGTGCCTAATGCTATTTTCCAATGGGCTTGATTTCATCTGAAGTGATCAATCACAAAAACAATCTGGCATTAGTAAAACTGACCTTTCACCCAATAATCCACCCAATTTCCTGCCATTTTTCTTACCATTTATAAGTACTACAATATCGTTTGACAGGGATAAGTCCTCAGGATCTGCCAACTGTGATCACTTTGAAGGATGGCTAGAGCGAGCAAGCCTGGACAGGATTTGGGGTTGTGTGGCCAAGAAAGGTGCAGCCACAGGAATAACATGAACAGTGACTGCAAGCAGTTGGTCAGATCAAGCCCAAGGTCAGATGGTTATGGTTGACAAGGCTCCTATTTTGAAAAATGTGAGCAACAGTCACGAGCTCTGAATAAATCTCTAATCAACAGCTTGATGCACAATTCCCGTGGTAGACAAAATCTGCATCAAGCTTCTCTGGAATAAACAATAAATACACTTTACTAGAAACATATAAACATATCTTTAGTTTCCAATTAAACATTTTTTCCACATGATATGAACATCATTGGGAATGCTGTTTATTGCCCATATCTAATTGCCATGAACTGAGGAGTGGCTGAGTCACCTACACAGGAGGATCTGGAGTCACATATAGATGAAATTGTTAACCCTTCGATTTGTGAATTAGGTTGTTTTTGAAGCAACAGTCCAGTTAGTTTCCTATTCCCAGCTGGCATGGTGCATTTCAAGCTCCTGTCTCTGGAACAACAGTGCAGGCCTCCAAGTGCTGATCCAGTGACCCAACCACTATACCACAATACACTTTGCAATAAACAAACATATTTTGTATTTACTAGAAGGTTAAAGAAAAAATACTGAATAATAAAATAAAGCACTTACATTGTCAAGGCAAGCTGTGGAACACTACTCTTACACTGTTGTGGATGGACCAAGTGTAATTTGATCGGATTTCTGCTGACGAGAAGTGTAAGGAAAGAACTTAATGACACACATTATGGAGAATAAGAATGAACTTCAGAGTCATCATTTGATTTACAAAGACACTTTGTGGTGCAAAAGGCATCTGTGTCTGGTTCATTCCATCTTTATCTCCCTCTCTGAAGCGAGGGATAGTTCAGTAAGCATTTGCCTCAAAATAATTACATGTAGTTCTGCTATAATGTGTGCTTTCATAACACTATTTGCATCATGCAGGCTGAATTGGTTGTGAAGCGATTTTGATCAGGAAGTAGACCACTTAAAAGTTACTTTTGAAATTAACAAGCAGAAAAAAAGTTGCATAGGAATTAAACAGCATAGGGGACAAAAATCCTGTTCCCATGTTTCCACTTCCCACTTCTGGAACTCCCAATCCTCTAACCCCCTTTCCCCCAGTGATACAATTGTATGTATAACAATATTGTTTACAATAGTTTTTAGTAATACAACTATCGCATTATACCAGATCTACAAGTGTACTATTTACAGCATCTCCAGATTCATCATTTGTCCCGTCAGTTTTTTTGTGCACAATTATTCATTTGGTCCCCCCTTTTCAACCCTTCCCTTTTGTTTTCTTATTCTGTTCCCTGTCTTGGCGTTGGAACCAACTTAACCAACACGACCTCCCGGTGGCTCAGCACATCAAATCCCCCTCCCATTCCGTATCCGACCTCTCGGTCCTGGGCCTCCTCCACGGCCAGAGTGAGCAACACCGCAAGTTGGAGGAACAGCACCTCATATTCCGCTTGGGGAGTCTGCATCCTTTGGGCTTGAACATTGAATTTTCTCAATTCTGTTAACCCTTGCTGTCTCCTCCCCTTCCCATCTCTCCCTCAGCCCTCGGGCCCTGGCATTCCCCCTCTCTCTATCTCCCTCCCCCACCCTAGTCGCACCAGATTCACATTTTCACACCACAAACAGCTTACAATGGCTTGTTCCCTTTATCATCGATACTTTTTTGCATATCTTTCATTCATTGTTCTTTATCTCTCCACATCACCGTCTATATCTCTCGTTTCCCTGATCCCTGACCAGTCTGAAGAAGGGTCTTGACCCGAAACGTCGCCCATCTCCTTCGCTCCTTAGATGCTGCTGCACCCGTTGAGTTTCTCCAGCCTTTTGTGTATTCTCCATTGAACTGATTTGTACAGTTAACTTTCATCAGATTTGCCTGATCTGAGCATTTCCTGCATTTTTCCTATTTCACTCACTAGAGTCTGTACTTATCAATGCGTAGAAAGTATTTGAAACTTTAAAAACCGTAAAGCAATAGACATGACTCCAAAATAGAAGCGGGAACGTAAACCAAGATTAAGTGTACATTTAATACATACCATTGGCATATATTGGTTATTTGAGAATTGAGGTTTGTCTTGCTTTGGAGAAGGTGTATAAAAGCTGTGCTTAGATTCCAGGAAAGAATACGAGGCAGAGATATCGGAAGGAGATCCTGTCTCTTCAGAGAGATTTTCAGGAAGGAGACTGGAGATGCAGCCACTATCAGACCCACTCGATCCACTACCAGATACGCAGTGGAAAGACAACTCTGAGCTTTCAGTTGCTTAAATACAAGCAGAACAACATTAATAAAAATAACATATTATATTTCACTATTTTATGTAACCAAACTCTAAAACCATAATACAATACTGTATCTTTCTGGCTTCTTTAATTCTAGTGACAAGATGAAATGTAATATCAATGTTTATTTATTTTGTATGTAACATTATATTTCTGCATATGTTGTCATTTTTATTTGCAACATCTAATACTTATTCTGACACATTATATTACTACACAAGAATAAAGAATAAATAAACATAATTTTATGTTTAAATAACATAATTTTAATGAATGACCAATTGGTTGTGACGCGATATTGATCAGGAAGTAGAAAACCACTTAAAAATTATTATTGAAATTAACAGGCAGAAAAAAAGTTGTTTTGTAATTAAACAGTATCGGGCACCCAGTACTGCTGCCATCTGACTACGATGACCACTGTGTCTTTTTAAAACACTAACACTGTCCAATCCTGTTTGACTTAAACTGGTATTCCCAAATCCAGAGTAGAACTGCCAGGTGACTGTCTCAATAAAAAAAAAAATCAAGCAACTCAAAGGGCTTCCACTGTTTAAAGAGCCTCTCTGTCACCAACAAGATATTTCACATGGAATTTCCAAAATCCACAGGCTTCCCTCCAAATCCCCACCTCTCCAGGAAAGCATCTAATTCACCGGTATTTTAAACGTCTCTCAGATAACCTTGGCACCTCAGATAACCTTAGCTGCCGTAATTTGGATGGGCTCCTTTCGGGACCTACATAGATCATGCCTTAATGCCTCTAGTTTGGTTGAAACTACTTCGACACTTAGAGAATAATTTGCTGTGCTGTCGATTTTGAAACTTTTATTTGGAAGGATGAAAAGTGAGATAAAAACAACCTGCAATGATGTCTTAGTGCACCATAAATAAGTGAAATACAATTTCTATCCATATTGTTGCTGCTCAGTTTATAGCTTTACTGTTAGTGATTATGGACATGAAATACAGTACACGTGGGATGAGTTGCACTAAAATATCGCTGAAGTAAAACAATATCAAATTACGTTTTTTTTAAAGTGACTATATCATTGAAACATTTAATTATGGGAAATTAGTTTGCATTGCATCAATGATCATAGCTATAAGCTAAATATAATCCAAAACATTCCATGAGAATTACCCAGAGGACAATCACATAATTGTTCCGCAGTTTGAGAACCAGAGATCAGACAATTTATGCACCCAATTGATTGATTACCCATGAATTAATATAAAAAAACAGCTGGCAGGAATAAGGCAATTGTGTTTAATCTAAAAAACTCTGCTCTCTAAACATTTACATATTCACTTTGAATCATATGAATTATACACTGTCCAATGATACTCAGTAATTTATAAGAAACTCCATCATGAAAAAAGATTCCCAAAAGAACAGGGAAAACACTGTCCCTTTCTCACTCCTGATCTACCCATGTCCACTCACACACCCCTTCTTTCCAACCCTCCCATCACCAAGTTTATTTCTCATCCCCCACCTGCCCATCATCTACACTGCACCTGTTGGGTTCCCCTCTCTCCTTCCCTCCACTGTTCCCAACTGCCCATCGTTCTTTCATTATTCAGTTCTATTCTTCCTTCTTTATTTGATTCCATTATTTGCTGCTCTCCTTGACCCTGAATCACTTCCCAGCCACTGTCGTAGTCTCTACTCTTCCTATCCCACATTACTCCATCTGTCAATCAACCCCTCCTCACCTGAATTCACCGACTGTTTGCCAGCTCTTTACTCAACCCTCCATCTCGCTCTGTATACTGGCAATTTTGCAGATGACATCACAACAGTTGGCTGGATCTCAAACAATGATGAGACAGTACAGGAAAGAGATTGAGTGGTCCGTAGCATAATGTCAAGGCAACAACTTCTCCCTCAATGTGAGCAAGATGAAGGAACTGTCACAGACTTCCAGGGTGGAGTACACTCCATTCTGTATCAACGGTGCTGAGTGGAGTCGGTTGGGCTTCAAGTTTCAAGGTAAACCACACTCTTCCTCTACTTCCTCAGAAGATTACGTAATTTAGCATTCTCCAATTACCAATTTTTATAGTTGCACTTAGAAAGCATCCTATCAGGATGAACATCAGCTTGCTATGGCAAACTGCTCTGCTCAAAACCACAGCAAGTTGCAGAGAGTTGTGAATGCAGCACATTTCATTACACAACCCCCCCCCCCCCCCCCCCCCCCCCCCCCCCCCCTTCCTTTCCAATTGACTCCAGCTATACTTCATGTTGCCCCAGGAGAGCAGCCAACATAATCAAGAATCATTCATACCCGGTCATTCTCTCATCTCCCCTTTGCCGCTAGGCAGAAGATACTAATATTTGAAAGTATGTACCACCTGATTCAAAAAGTGTTTTCTATGTTATTATCAGACCACTGAACAGACCTCTCAAATCTTAGGGATCTTCCAAATGACCTAATTGCGCCCCTTGCACTTTTTTACCCACACTTTCTCTGTAGCTGTAACACGATATTCTGCACTCTGTTTATTTCTCTTTGTATGAGTATCCACTTGGTGTACTCACATATGGCATGATTTGGCTGGATAACAGGCAAGCCAAAGATTTTCATTGCATCTCAGTATATGTGACAATAAAAGCCAATACCACACCAAGTAAAAATACAAGCAGCAAAGACACAGAGTGTGGGGGGGGGTTCTAATTATTAGAGATGAAACACTTACTCGTGGAAGGCTGACTGCTTGTTTCATGTTCCAGTTCATCCTCCTCAGGATAGACATTGATATCAAATGGGCTTTCACTAGGTATTATATTGTTCACCCCCGACAGCAATGCCTGGTTGGTGTACATATGGAGGTTAAGAGGTCCCAAAAATGAAGATGAGGATGGTCCACCAGCTGAAGGACTGCCCTTACTTGAAATATTTTGTCGCCTTCTAAACGGATTTGTGTGGTCAAATAACGACACTGCAATTGAAGCCCTGGTTCTTGCTCCTGTAAGACATGCAGTTTTCTTACATATGTTCCAAAAGAAAAAGGATAGTTACTAATAACATTTGTTCAAATAATAAACTGAAATTTTCACTGAAGTAAACTTTCTTCTGAACATCCAATAACTGAAAAAATGCATTAGCAATTTTTAGGGTGCAAAATATATGCAGGAGAGATATCAGATTTAACCAAATACAATATATTTATTGCATATTTCTGTCAGCATAAACTATTATGATATATCCATTTAAAATAAACTTCTCATTCAATATCCAGACTGAGATGAATTTAATCTAGTATAATTTACAGACTGGCAATTCAAGATTATGTACTAAATATATTTAGAGGACCTACCTCTGCCTTTCATAATGTAATCAATGGCTCGGTCATTGATTGCAGCTTCACTTGGTTTGATGTCCAAGAATGGCTTGTTACCAATTCCCATTGACACCATTTCCCTCATTCGGACCTCTGAAATGGATGGTTTATTATGCAATATTAAATAGAAAACAAATAACTACACAAAGCTATAGAAATCCACATCTCCTTCAATATAAAACAAACTATTATGACAACCATCCTAATGTTGAGTTAGGTCATGCAGCACCTCTTCACTTTCCTGACTAACTGATGGATTTCAAAGCTAAAACAATGTACAATTAAATATTAATTTAACTTATAGCAGTGCAGCAATATGTGTATTTCCCCTTCAAGTTGTTCCCACTTCATCTAAAAGTTGCCAGCGTGTAAGAAATCTAGAGTTTTCTTTAAGCAAACCATTTTGGTGAAGTGCAGGATAGACATAAAATGCTGGAGTAACTCAGCAGGTCAGGCAGCATCTCTGGAGAAAAGGAATAGGTGATGTTTTGGGTTGAAACCTTTCTTCAGACATGGATATTGAAAATGATATTGCAGTAATCAGAATCATAATAGTACTTTATTAGCCAAGTATGTTTTGCAACAGATGAGGAATTTGATTTGCCATAGTCATACTAAATCATACAATAGGAAACATAGAAAATAGGTGCAGGAGGAGGCCATTCGGCCCTTCAAGCCAGCACCGCCATTCATTGTAATCATGGCTGATCATCCACAATCAGTAACCTGTGCCTGCCTTTTACCCATACCACTTGATTCCACAAGACCCAAGAGCTCTATCTAACTCTCTTTTACATTCATCCAGTGAATTAGCCTCCACTGCCTTCTGTGGAAGAGAATTCCACAAATTCACAACTCTCTGGGTGAAAAAGATTTTTCTCATTTCAGTTTTAAATGGCCTCCCCTTTATTTTGGATTCAAGATTCAAGAAATTCAAGAGAGTTTATTATCATGCGTCCCTGATAGGACAATGAAATGTTTGCTTTGCTTCAGCACAACAGAACATAGTAGGCAAGACTACAGAACAGATCAGTGTGTCCATATACCATTATATAAATATATACACACATGAATAAATAAACTGACAAAGTGCAAATAAACAGATAATGGGCTTTTAATGTTCAGAGTTTTGTCCGAGTCAAATTTAATAACTTGATGGCTGTGGGGAAGTAGATATTCCTGAACCTGGTCGTTGTAGTCTTCAGGTTCCTGTACCTTCTACCTGAAGGTAGTGGGGAGATGAGTGTGTGGCCAGGATGGTGTGGGTCCTTGATGATACTGCCAGCCTTTTTGAGGCAGCGACTGCGATAGATCCCCTCATGGAAGGGAGGCCAGAGCCAGTGATGGACTGGGCAGTGTTTACTACTTTTCGTATTTTTTTCTGCTCCAGGGCACTCAAGTTGCCGAACCAACCAACGATGCAACCGATCAGCATGCTCTCTACTGTGCACCTGTTTAGAGTGTGGCCCCTGGTTCTGGACACCCCCAACATTGGGAAAATATTTCCTGCATCTAGCTTGTCCAGTCCTTTTATAATTTTATATGTTTCTATAAGTCAGGTCGGGCGGAGATCTCCCCCACCACTGGTACCATGTAATCCCGTGCTACCTGCTCCATGGTCGGATAGTCGGCGACTAAACCGTCTCCCCACCCGGTTTGCCAGGTGAGGAAGGGGCTGTGGACCCCCAGCAGGACCAAAAACAAGACCTGTAAAAGGGCGGATGAGCTCCTAGCGAGCCAACGGCCATCCACACTTCAGTAGAAGTTATGATCACTGTCGTACATAGCATTTTAAGGTATCGTGTCCCTTGATGTTTTCAACGATGATGATGATGATAAATAAGATCCCCACTCATCCTTCTAAATTCCAGTGAATACAAGCCTAGTCTTTCCTATCTTTCCTCATATGACAGACCCGGGGATTAACCTCGTGAACCTACGCTGCACTCCCACAATAGCAAGGATGTCCTTCCTCAAATTAGGAGACCAAAACTGCACACAATACTCCAGAGGTGTTCTCACCAGGGCCCTGTACAACTGCAGAAGGACCTCTTTACTCCTATACTCAAATCCTCTCCTTATGAAGGCCAATCGTTATGATTAGCTTTCTTCACTGATGTACCTGCGTGTTTACTTTCAGTTTTTATAAAGCAATTTTCTATAATACGGCATGGTGGCACAGCGGTATAGTTGCTGCCTTACAGTGCCAGAGACCTGGATTCGATCCCAACTAAGAAGGCTGTCTGTATGGAGTTTGTACGTTCTCCCAGTTACCCTGTGGGTTTTCTCAGGGTGCTCCTGTTTCCTCCCACACTCCAGACATACAGGTTTGTAGGTTCATTGGATTGGTATAAAAAGATGTTAGAAAATTGTCCCTAGTGTGCATGGGATAGTGTTAATGTGCGGGGATCATTGGTCGGTGTGGACTCGGTGGGTCGAAGGGCCTATTTCCATGCTGTATATCTAAAATAAACTAAACTAAACAAGGTTTTTTGAGGGACTAATGTTGAACTACCTCTATCCAGCTCTAATGAGCACTTCATTACGCAGTCTTGGGTTTGGATACACCCCACCTTCCCTGCCGCAGGAAACCTCTCCCCATCAGAGCCACACGTGAGTGAGAGATGTCCTCAGGGAACTCCTGAACCAGTCTGGTTTGTTTTTGCCTGTCGGGCAGTCGCTCATTCCCTCACTCCCTGCATTCTCGAGCTGCAGTGTGACCAGGTCCTGAAATATGCTATCCACAGAGTACTCCCCCTCATGGATATACCCTAGTGACATCAGCTGTTGCTCAGGCTCTTCCAGTTGAATTAATTTCCTAACCTAAGGCTGTTCAGGAAAAAGGAAGTATTCTGGAGTTCACTTATGGCACAGCTTGCTGAGATGCCCCATGAAGCTGCCATTTATTAAAATGGACTATATTAACAGACAAACAGTATGTTTAAAGTAGTTATTTTTTAATTGCCGAGAACAAACCTCTTCATCAGGAGTGTTTAAACTTACATTATACTCCATCTTCCACATACTTTCCTACTACTTAACCTTCCACATCCCTGTATAGATTCGTTTTACCTCCTTAGATATCAGATTCCCATGGAACCTGCTGTCCTGAACAAACTGACGGGGCATCGCAGATCTCCAAAATGCATTTTGCCCACCCAGCACTTCCATTTTTAGCAGGACTTTCAGACTGTCATAGTATCCTTTGGAATTTGTTCTGTAATAAAACTTTAAAATTTAAAAAGATTCTTTGTTCAGTCTTCCTAAATTACTTGTATGGCTTTAAATCCAGACCAGACTCGGATCCCTATTTATATAAACTGATGCAGAAAAAAGATAGCTCGGTTTCAGAGACATAAAAGACTTCAGATGCTGGAATTTTATGCATAAAACAAACTGCTGGAAAAACTCAGTGCTGAAACATTGTATGTCCACTTCCCTCCATAGATGCTGCGTTACTCACTGAGCTGTTGTTTAGATCTTCCAATTGATACTTCCACTGCAAAATCTCCTCAAGGTGTGCCTTGCATCTCTTCCATCCAATTTCTTTCTCCACAGATGCTGCTAAGTTACCCCAGTACTTTGTGTCTACCTTTGGTTCTGCCATTCAATGAGATAGATCATGGCTGACATGAACTAAATTTGCCCCATACAGTATATCTTAATATATCTGGTTAACAAACAATTATCAGTAAACTGAAAAGGTTCTCCCTGAAGCATGGAACAATAAATCTATCCAAGTTCATTACCTTTATTTCTGTTAGCTTGTTGCCATAAAATGCTTGTTATATCTTTTGTCCAGGTCTGTTTAACTTCTTGAGAACTTGCCTGAAGTATATAGGTATCACTGGATTTCCGACGCCGAAACCAGATTTCAAATCTTATTCCATTCTCACCGCTATTTTCAGTCAGGCCAATATCTGCTGTCTATAAACAAACAATGTCCTAGCTATTTACTCATTTTAGTGATCCACGCAACGTATATCAAAAAAGCACAATATGATTTACATAATGAAACAATTCTCAGTGACCAATTTCATTCTTTGATATACCTACATTCACAATTTTGTCATGAGAAACACAAGGAAACTGCTAATTCTTAGCAAAATTGAAAGACAACTTTACGTGGCTTCTTACAATCTTCATTAGCGAAGCTATCAAGACATGACAATTACACAGCAACTAAATTCATTAAAGATTAAGCAACATTTCCTTACTTTAAAGGAACACTTGTAGATATAGACATCAAATCCACCATCAATTCGTTTAGGTTTGCTGAAAAGGATTAGATCTTCAAATAGAAAAACATGTCGTAGATACTTCTTGCGCCCAGACCAGATAATGAACTCGTCTTGGCGAACCAGCTGTCCCTGCTCCTTCAAGTTCACCTGTTTAATATGATTTAAAGACATTGCTCTTATTATCCTGCCTTTTATTTTCTTGTAAATCAGAATAAAACTTGGTGACTGAATGAATGCTTTTAGTTTGGTAAATTCTCATTTCCTGTTCTTGTTTCTTCTAAGTTTTTTATGATCAACTTTCCATTACTGGCCAAGCATTAGAAGATTCAATAGAATTGATATAAAATCATTGTGGAAAAAGAAACAAAATACAATCCAAATTTGTGAAAGCATCCACTGTGAAACTTGCATAAATGCACACTAACAAAAATAGATACCTGCAGAGAAAGAACCCAAATACCCGACATGCCAAAAGAAAAAATATACACACTGAAACCATGAAATATTACAAATTCAAACCAATAGTTTTAGAGTCGCAGCATGGAAACAGTTATTTTGGCTCACCGGGTTCATGCCGACCAACGATCCCCCGTACACTAGTACTATCCTACACACTAGGGACAATTTATATCTGCCAATTAACCTACAAATGTGGGAGGAAACCGGGCACCTAAAGAAAACCCATGTGGTCACAGGGAGAACATACAAGCTCCACACCGACAGCAACTCTACCTCTGCACCATTGTGCCGTCCTTCAAATCATCAAACTGTTTTACCTTTTAAAACATGAGATGCATCTTAGTATAAAACTGCTGGATCAGAATCTTTTTTCCTCTCTTTGCAGCCTGCTTTCTTGCTTCCACAAATTTTATGCAAGTCACAGTGTAATGTAGCTCTAAATAAAACTTTGTGGACTTAAGAGCTCTTTACCAAATATATGTTTATGCAGAGAAACCACTCTCCATTGGATTGATTGCATGGAAGTCCCATTACAGGATGGAGTTGTTCCTTTGTCTTAATATACAGTGGATAATAAAAACCCTATTATGTAGAAAACAATTACAATAGAAAATGGTCATTTTGAAAATATGAATATCTGGCATAACAGGAAAACTGATATCAGTTTTAAGGTGTGCATAATATATATGCTTCCGATTATATTTTCAGCAAAATGAGTACATTTGGTGTAATTAAACCACCAGCCATTTGGCTAATCTCCCAAATAACTTCCATTCTCAGGGCAGATCACTACACCACTGCAACACCAAATCCAGAACATAAGTTTGCCCTGGACCATCGGGGTTAAGGATCAGCAAACTCAGAGATGTTAAAGATAACTCTAAAAAAAAATATGTAACACAAAATGGAAAGACTCTTCGGCATCTCCTCTGCTTTCTATACATATTCCAATTTATGGATGACCTATGGATCCATTGGAAAGGATACATGGTCAAATTACCTTGGGTATACTTCAGTTTTAAGTGCCTTTTCATATCAGTATTAAAAATTTACTTATCAGCTATCATGGAAATAAAACTCAGTAACAGATGCCCCATATGAGTTAAATTATAATTGAGAATTTGGACAGGCCAGACAGAGTTGGTGTTTTCCTCCAAGTCACTTTAACAGTGAAGTGGATGGGTTATTGGTTGCAAATTTCCCAATGTTCCTGCCTGCTACCACATTACAAGGATATTTTCTCAAATTGGGAAACATCAGTGCATAAATACTCTTGGCTCAATTGGCTAGTTGTGGAATCAGGCCCCACCATAGCATGATTTACTTCAAAGTTTCTGTAGAAATACATTTTATTTGAATTTAATTAGCTTGTTAAGTGCTTTATACACTGAGCATTGTTAAGTTTTCTGTACCTAATTGATTCCACAAATTGTAGATTTATGTGCCACATTGTTCTGCATTTTGACAGAAGCAGTCAACATACTGACAAGTTTGAAACTTAGCTTGGCCAGGGGCATGGTTTGTCCAGCTGCAAGGGAACATTCTTTACATTTTCATGGGTGGAACTTTTCCGCAGCCCAATTCCAACTACGTTCTCACCCGGACAGCAGTCATCTTGCATGGCCTTACCATTGCGAATTTTCACTCTAATCAAGTCAGTTGAGAGAACAATTCCATGAAAGCAAATCCAAAGTTTTTACCTATCAAGTGTGTCATTAGTTAACCAACCGAAAGCAAGTTCTGGCCTATTCTTCCTTCTGTCCCGTCTTTACTTTTGTGATGAATCCTCCCAAAATAATACAGACATTTAATTTACTGTCTTTAAGGCTTAAAATCTGACCAATCACTCAGCATCACCTTTCAGTCTAGATAGTTACAATTACTGCTGAATTAGTTTTTAAACTGAAACTTTTATCTAATGCTTAGTTAAAACTAAACAGGCACAATTTAGTAAAACAATATTTGCAAATTAAGGAAGTCAATGTTAGACTTACATCACAATCCCTAATAGCATCCATAGCCAATAAATCATTGCCGTGTTGAAGCTGAAATTTAACCATTTCTTCTGCTGCTCTGAGATTACTCAGCTCCTGTTCCTGAACCTCAGTGCATTCCTTGATCAAATCCTTTAGTAAAAGGGCATATTTGCTCATTCGCTGGATAGGTTTCAGCAGATAGGAAGCCAAATTCATCTTATCGCCCAGTTGTTGCTGCTTGTGCTAAAATAACATAAAAATCGATGTAAGCAACGGTGCTAAGATGCCAAACAAATTAACATTTAAGGACAGATATAATAAAAACGTCAATGTTTGCGCAAGAAATGTGGTTTAAAGAAAGGCAAGAGTGACGGATTAGTTGGTATTGGTTTTGTTTATGGCTGTCATGTGTACAGAGAAAAACTTGCTATCCAGTCAGATCATATGATACACGAGTACAATCAAGCTATACACAAGTACAAAAGGCCGTGCAAAAAGAAAAGATGCCAGTTGTTTTCCGATGAGAAAGATAAAGGGAGAACAAGAGTGTAGCATTATTAGTTAACAAAATAACTACACTGTGTGAGGAAATGTAGGGGATCAGCAAATGAAGCTATATAATTTAAACTAAGACATCCTCTAAAGTAGGTGCAGAGCAAATTCACAGAATAAATGCAGACTTGGAAAACACAGGGTGATATTAACTAGGATACTCAGTATAACATGTAGAATCAATGCATCCAGGAGATTTTAAAACATCCAGAATAAAGCAAGCCTGATAAGAAAGGGCTGCAATTCTGGATGCAGCTTGAAGGTGTGAAGTTGGGCAGGTGGAAGGAGTGCCAATGGTCTTTTGAGGTAGTGATTGTACTTCAGTAAGACATGGCATAATGATAGAAAAGGACAAATGGAATTCAAAATTGTAAATGAAGGTATTGTTAATTTTACTAGAATGGTTTGTGATTTAACAAAATTGGATAGGGAAATAATTACGGTAAATTCGTTTCAGAGCAAGGGGAGCCATTCAAAGGGTAACAATGTTTCAGAATGAAAAGGTTTTCACAATGAAAAAGGATGGGGATGCCAAATACAGAATACATTGATAACATTGTGATTCTGCAACAGGATACAGATAGATTGAGTGCTTGGATGAAAAACTGGCAAATAGAGTTTAATATGGAGAAGTATGTTATGCATTTCAATAAGAAGAATCAAAGACAGATTATCTAAAGTTCTCCAAAGTTCAAAGCGATCGAGGTATTCTACTGCATTATCACAAAAAGCAGGCAGATCCAATAAGTGATTAAGAAAGCAAATCGCACCTTGGCCTTAAGTGAGACGGGGTTGGAGTGTAAGATTGGAAAGAAAGCCTCTCCCACTCGTGTAGGATGTTGGTAAGGCTATGTCCAGAATTTTACACACAATTTAGTCTCCCTTACCAAAATAAAATAATTTAGTGTCCCTGAAGCATTCCTCGTATCCTATCACATCACGAGACTAGACATTTTGGGCCTGCATTCCTGTTTGTGTAACATATGAAGAGCTTACCTTAAAAAAACAGTTCCCATAGCTGGTTAGCAGGGCATCAGATTTAGGCTTGTTCTTGCTGTATAATGCATACATGCCAAACTGGTCTTGCTGTAAATATATTAATTAAAATACTATATTTTATTTCCAAATATTTGTGTTTCTACTGTTTTTCACAATTTCCTAGAAAATAGTACATACAAATTAAAATCATAACCCAGCAAACTAATTCTGAAGCTATCACTGTTGCATGTTGAAATGGAGTTAAAACACCAAACTTTTTATGTTTTACACCGAATGTATCATGTTTTAACTAGAAATAAAGAAAAAATAATTGACAAATAAAACTTTCAATACTGTTGGGAATAATATTAATTAAATATCTCATTGCCTTCAAAAATACTTATTTTGCTGTTAGGTTGCTGTTAGTGCTGGTGGCATCGCTAGTGGAACAATCTTGGAAAATCTTGCTATGCAACAGGCACATCTTGGAGAGTTATGCGAGCTGTTCAAATATTTATTTCTCTCCCCTCTTCTCTACATCTTAGATTTTATAACTTAATTAGACTAAGTTGGGTCTGCTCCCCCAACGCAATATTCCACCACTCACGCATAGCCCCCCCCCCAACTGCACAGGCACGGCTAATTTCCTCATCCCCAGCAATCCCGCCCCCTCCTCTTCACCCTCCCTCTTCTTTCCCCTCTCCTCCTCGCCTCCCCCAATCCCTCCCTCACCTCCTTTCACCTACCCTCAGTCACTCCGTCCGTCCATGTCCTCTCTCCTCCCTACCCCCCTCCTATCCCTCTATCCCCCACTCTTCACCTCCCTCTATCCCCCCCACTATCCCCACTGCCCTCCTCTTCCTCTATTCCCCACTCACTACCTCCCCCATTACCCCCCCATCCTCTCCCTCTATTCCCCCTCCTCCCCCACCAGACACGAGACAGGAAAAACTGAAAAAAGAGGAAGAGATAGATTACTCTGCGGATTTTGAAATTTGGCAAGGCTCCACCGCCGCGCGAGGCCCCACAGCTGCCACGGCTCCATTGTCGCAAGGCCTCACCGCTGCCGTGGGCCCTTTGTATCGGTCTCGACGCCTCCTGGATCGCCGCATAGAACCCCGGCCGTGGCCTTGCGGGTAGAAATCCGAGTTGGATGAAGCGGCGACGGGTGAAGTGGGCTCGGCTGCTCGCCCAATTGGCACCACGGAGACGCAGACACAGACCCACCCGGCAGAGCGTTAGTGATGCTCACTCCGCTCCTTCAGCTTTATATTCTCCTTACCGGGCGCCGCACGTGACTGCCAGCGGACCTGGCCAATCATTGCAGCGATGGTGCAGGAAGGGGCGTTGCCGTCCCGGCGACTGACAGGAGACCATTCTGCGTGGCGCTGACAGACAGAAGAGACCAATCTGCGCATGCGCGGTTTTAAAGATTTTTAAACCTTAATAACTTTTTAAATATCATCGAACAAAACCTGTTGCACTTGAGCATAGGAGAATGGTGAGTAAGGTGGCGAACAATCGTAGCATTATTGTGTACCATTCCTGCGCAAATAGAAAAACCACGCAAACCGGAAGAGCACAAGATCAGAGTTTTAGTTATGTATAGATAACCAGTGGTAGTCAATGTACTCAGATCTCCAGGCACTCAAATGGAAAGGCAAAATTAGTTCTTAAAGATCAGTCCTGCTTGTCTCATCTCCAGTATTGTTTGTAATATAAACTAGCAGGGAAAACTGGTTTGATACTCAAAGATGAAGTTGATTGTTGCAATTTGAACACCTTGGCTCAGAAACTTTATAAACGCAATGGATATTATCACACTGGAAGCACTACTCTGATCCATGTTCCTCAAATCAAACATAGTTCCTCTCAAGGAGTGTGAGATCAATAAGTTACTTGTTGTGAGTCTAAGATTATAAAACTCACATAGGAATAAAATGGGTTACTTTAGACAGCCAGTTAAATGGAAGCCAAAGATTTAACATTGAACATAGAACAGTACATCAGGACTTTTGGTCTACAATGTCTGTGTTAAACATGATACCATCACCATCTTTTATTTCCCTGCACACAATCCATATCGCTCCATTTCTTGCACATCCATGTGCCTATCTTAAGTCTCTCAAATGCTACTATCGTATTTGCCTCAACCACCAACCCCAGCAGTGGGTTCCAGGCACTCACCAACGTTTGTGTAAAAAAAAGTGATCCCGCACAACTACTTTAAACGTTGCTCTCCTCCCCTAAGAGTGCCCTCTAGTATTTAATTTTTCCATCCTGGGAAAAAAGGTTCTGACTATCTACCGCTATCTATGCCTCTCATAGTTTTATATACTTCTATCTGGTCTCCCCACAACCTCTGGCGTTCTAAAGTAAACAACCCAAGCGTGTCCAATGTCTCCCTATAACTAATACCCCCTAATCCAGGCACCGTTCTGGCAACCCTAACACTAACCCTCTGCACCCTTTCCAAAGCCTCCATATCCTTCCTGTAATGCAGCAATAAGAACTGCATGCTATGCTCAAACACGGCCTAACCAAAGTTCTATAAAGCTGTATCATGACCTCTGCATGATAACAAGAATATTCTATCATACAAAAATTGTTAAGTTTGTTAGGTTATACCTTAAGCTCTAAAATATGAATTAAAAAGAAACCAAAGTTTGACCATCTAAATAATTCAAATACAAACTTTTTTGATTTGTGTTTAGCAAAATTACTTTTGATACATTTAAAATTTCCTCCATAATCAGATACAAAAACTGAATGCACAGCTTTTCTGAAGCGACCAGAAACAACTAGGCAAACCACTAAGACTATAGATGAGAGAGGATTTACTGTAATGAACACTTTCAGCTCAAAATGCCTACAGTCTTTGGACATGGTCTACCACGGAGCACTGAGATTTGTTACTAATTTTAAAACCCTCACGCACCACTGCTCTTTGTATGCTCAAGTTGGATGGTTTGCCCTGTCCACCCGCAGACTCCATCATTGGCATATCCTTATTTATAAGACTATCCTCGGTATTCTTCCTTCATACCTGCAGAGGTATGTAATTCGAAAAAGCACAGGAACTTATCAGCTCCTCTCTGAGGACTTGTTCTTACTAACTGTACCTAATGTCCGTACTGAACTGGGGAAAAGGGCATTTAGTAATGTTGCTCCCTTCGCATGGAACCAGCTGCAGAATGAACTGAAACTTAAGAAGCTGGTTTCTATAAACAGATTTCAATCTCTTCTTAATGATGTTGAAGCGGGCTCTTCTGTCTGTACATGCTTTGTTTGATGATATTATGACTGTGACTCTATTTATATGTTCTCTGTTGTTTTTTAATTATTGTCTGTAACTGGGAAACTGTGCTGCTGCCTGTATTGGCCAGGACTCTCTTGTAAAAGAGATTTTTAATCTCAATGAGACTTCTCCTGGTTAAATAAAGGTTAAATAAAATAAAAATTAAAAAAAATAATTTTAATTAATAGTTACAAATTACTCCCACATGTGGATAACAGTATACTCTGAGTTTCAGGGGATAAGGCATGCCTAAGGAAACAGGCTGAGATACTGGGCAAAAGCACATTTATCCAATTTATAGAAATATGTAATTGGAAAGAGTGTTCTTTTGGATGCAAGCACATTTAAAACATTTGTAAGAATTAATTTCTCCTGTAAGAATTATTTTTTCCTGTAGGAATTTATTCTTCCTGACGTACAACAAAGCTTCAATGCATGGTGATTAGAGGAGAAGTGAGCTGAGATTTTTATGAAGGAAAGATGAGCCAGTCAGATAAATACATTTTTTTACATTTTAACCTTCTGGGCTGCTTTAAATTCAGAGCAATCCCCATGGAGTGGGGAAGATAGCAAATGTATCAAAGCTATTTAAGAAAGGGGGTAAAAAAAAGGGGAATAAGCGAATTAACTTGACAACAGTAGCAGTTAAATTGCTATAATTTATATGTTTGAGCAGAATCAATTTCTGAATGAGAAATTTCATTTTACAAACCCATTGGGAATGTTCTTACTAACCAATGGTATAACCAATCTGTAAGATTCAGACATGTGTTAACATTTTTTTTAAATGACCTTACTGGATTGGATTTAATGTTCCTGCATAGACGAAAGGGACTTGATTGGAAAATAGAAAGCATAAATAATTAAGTTATGTTCAGGTTAACATGTTGCAATGAAAAGAATGACACATTCTTAAATGAGAACATGGATAACTTTTTATAATGTGAATTATGTATATTTGTAGGAAAATAAACTCTTGAAGAATGCCGAGGTAGCTGGGAATCCTATACAATAAATAAAGGAAGTTAAAATCAGAGTAGAACTAATTGCAAAATATGACATTAGAAAAATTAAGCGTATTAAAATTGCAGATGCTGGAAAAATCGAAGGTAGACAAAAATGCTGGAGAAACTTAGCGGGTGAGGCAGCATCTATGGAGCGAAGGAACAGGCGACGTTTCGGGTCAAGACCCTTCTTCAGACTTAAAATAACATAATCTCAAGGCTGACTTTTGCACTGACTGAACTATTTTGCAGTGGACAGGAAATGGCTTTAATCTATAGGTACTCATTACAAAGGCTACATATTCTCTACATTAATTCATATTATATGTATACTGAATGTTTGCTTACATGTCTGAGGAAGCAGTGGCTTGCACGTAGTGGATGGTTAGTACAACTTTCCAGTTCTTTCAGGAAATACTGGCTGTGGAAGTTGTAAAGCTTCTCTAGGTTTCCAAAGATAACGCTTCGTTTTCCTCGCAGATCCTGAGGGAGGTCAAAATGCTCCATCTCTGGGTAGTAATTATCAATGATGTACCTGAGAGATTTAACATATTCACGTTCTGTTGTGACCATCTCATCAATTATGTGTCTCAGTTTACTGTAATGAGAAAAACACATGATAAATCATTTCGCAGAGAGTAGTGCTAAATATTTTAAGTTCTAGAAATTTATACAACTCATAAATATAGCTCGTACTCAAATCACAGATTTGGCTAGACTCACAATTTTATTGGGAATTGTGGGAGGATGGGAATTTTAATTTTTTATCTTTGTTTTTATTAAAAAGTGATCATCTGATTTGGGTTCAAATAACCCTTCAACGTGTTTGCCATTGTACATAATCCGAGTGAGAGCTGCAAGTTCCTTGGCATTAATGTAACCAATGATCTATTGTGGATCATCCACATTGTAGCAACAGCACACCAGTGCCTCTCGTTCCTGTGGAGATGGAGGAAATTCGGCATGTCTCTAATGACTCTTATAAATTTCTACAGATGCTTCACAGAGAGCATACTGTCGGGTTACATCATAGCTTTGCTTGGGAACAGCTCTGCCCAGGATCCCAAGAAATTGCAGAGTTGTTAATGTGGCCCAGTCCATCACTCAGACCAGACATTCCACCAATTAGTTCAACACTGCTTCAGAAAAGCAGCCAAACATAATTGAAGATTGTCCCATCGTGGTCATTCCTTCTTCTCAAGAAGCTTGAAAACGCGCACTACCAGACTCAGAAACAGCTTCTTCCCCTGTTATTAGGCTTCTGAATGTTCCTTCCAACGGTTAGGATATGGTCCGATTTTCCGCTACTCCATTGTAGACACTGAATACTTGTGACAAGTTACAGTGAAAATCTTTGCTTGAAAACCAAGGTATGCAAATAGTCATAAAGGGCGCTGACAAAGTTACACAGTATCCCACTCCAGGTTCTCCTCTGTGCTGAGAACTATATTCTGCACTCTGTATGTTCCCCTTTGATCTAACTATTGAACTTGACAAATATTGATTATATTTATGTCTGCTATATCTGATTTGTTTGGAGTAGCGTGCAAAACAATGCTTTTTACTGTATTTTAGTACATGTGACAATAATAAACATAAATCTACAATGAGCATTGCTGAAGTATATTTTTTTGGTCAATGATATCAATTTTGCAGAAACATGCTTGCAATGTACTCTGTTCGAGCCAAATTTAATTAATCAAAAATAAGGTGGTTTAAAGATTATGTCATTTTTACTTAATTGAGATAAATTAATTGAAGTATTGTTTTGTTTCTGTTCATATTATAAATATACCACAACAAGTGATAGGTGGCATTCAAATTCAACTAGGTACGAAAAGAGAGGACAGCAACTTTTCTTTGAGTTATCTCAACTAAACTCACAGGTATAATCGGGAACCAAAAACTAAATGAATAAATAAAATATTCAGAATAAAGAAATAAATTAAAGGGTTTGCACTGTCAAGTCTGTGAAAGTTTGATAGACCTGCATGTCTGTGGTTAAATGTCAAATCAGCACGAACACAGACCATTGTGCAAAAACACATGTTACTTACGTTCATTTAAGTGTGTTACCATTACTCTTATCTATTGAAATCTATTGTTTGACCTCTTCATTACTAATTAATCTGTGAATCCGGGAGATTTAATTTTTGTTGCTTCTTATATGGAACCTTATCTGAAGTCAATATATATAACAGAGATTTTGTTGGGTTGGTTCATCATTGCATGATAAATCGGAGTTGTTTCTCACAGAAGCAAAGGCTAATGGAGAGTTTTTTTAAATTACGATAAAAAATATTAAGTAAATGAAGGAAAATTCCTGAGGTTGCACAGTTGATATCCAGATTGGAGCTAGAGTAACTGCAAAAGAACCAGAAGGGACAAATGCACAAACTTAAAACACAGAAATGGGTAAAATTTATCATGTCAATACTAACGCTGTGGCAGAAACAGGTTCAATAGGCGCTTTCAAGAGGTAAATGGATATGTAAAGAGGAAAGCAATGCAGGACTATTGAGTATAGTTTGTCTGAGTTTATCAAAATTCTGCTGCTTTAGTATATTAACTTCTGATCAATTTTTATTCTCTGTTGATCTTTAAGCACTACAACTGATAGTCCGTTTCGTGTGAGACGAGAATGATGTAACATTTCTCTCATTTATTGGCACCAGCTTTATAAATCGGTAGTGGGTGAGAACTACGTTTCCTGCTGTGAACAATTCTATTAGATTTTATTATCCCATTTATACCTTGTACTCTGTCAGAAAATTTCCCAAGAGCTTAAAGCTCTTCATTATTGACACATAGTTTGTTTTCACAATGAATCTGATAGGCAAGCACTGCACACGTTTCCAAATATTCACTACTGTCTATGAACCACATGATTCATGATTAAATCAATGGAAAATAAACTAAGTTAATATCAAATGAGATATTTAAATTAGCATATTTAAAATGTGCCGTGCCATTTACCATTTTAAACTTACATGGAGTCACATATAGTTGTCCAGAAAAATGCATATCCTGTATTTTGGAATGTTCTAAATTTAACTAAAAGCAATATAACCGCTGATTAATAAAAATACAAAGTTGACTATTTGATCAGTGATTGGACTTAATTTGGTGATACTGCAGAACACAGAAGCAAAGAACTCGGTTCAATCTAAGATTTGCATTCAGCTACCAGTTTCAACCAGGTCATTCCTGAGTACAACTGACTATAGTCCCTAAAACAATGGGAGGTAATAAATAGTTGCATTCTTACTTCCAATCCCAATCCATTGAAGTTGACGTGAAATTATGCATGAGGTCATCCACCAAAAAGCTGGCTATGAACTCACACTCAATGCTTGAATAAGTGCCTGACACTCACTATTCAGGTTTATAAATTATGAATGATCTCTTGTTCAAAATATCAGAGAGCTTATCATATGAAAGAAGCCAGAATTTTCAAAGTAAGTTTTGGAGATTTTTTTCCATGAGGGAGTTTCCTTTACAATGCCTCTTTCTCACTCACTCACAGGAATTAATCATAATCCTTGAAAAAATTGATCATTTTAAAAACAGGATGGGTACAATCAATAGGGATACTATGCCAGAAAGTCACTGTACACAAAAATCTTAATATTTAGCTGTTATTCAGAAGTACACACAACATTCCATATATTTTTCTTGCATAATTTAGAGGAAACTGGGCTTAATTGAAAGGAAACAATTTCTTGCTGCGGTTGTCCTACATGCACAATTTTCAAGTAAATGATTCATAATTTACATTACTTCTGGATTAATTTAATACCCACCTAATCTTAGCCTTGGTCTCCGGTAAGGGAATATAACTTCTGAGACATTCTGCTTGGTTTTCAGTCCAAATAAACAATGGTTGCTGCCTAGGGATGCTAGGTCTATCCTGAAGTTCAGTGCTGCTCACTTCAAGTCCTTTAATAAACACTCCTGTGTTTCCACGCCTTGCAGGTTCAACACTAGTTCTTTGGTATGAATTATATCTAAAAGTATCATTAGGTGAATAGTCAAGACTCTGTGCTTTCCGCAGTAGTTTTTTCTGATGTTGATTCTGAGCATCTGGCACTGAAAAGCATCTAGATTTTGTATGAGAAAAGTTAATATTGCTTTCACAGTTTGCTTCTTTATCAATAATACTCTGCCGTTGTTTGCAAGCCTCTGGTGTTGACCAATTAATTGAAGCACAAAGTCTTCCTTCCATTTGTTCAAGGGCCTGGAAACAAGGAGTAGAATTTTTGCTGGGAATAGTTTCAGTTACACAAACTTTCTCATTATTTATGGTCCCATAACAAATGTCTGATGACAGTGATGCAAATTTGTCTTTCTTCCACCCACCACAATACGCTGATCTGTTGCTCGGAGAATAAACACTATTGTTTGAACCTGCCATACCTTGTGCACCCTGTAACTTTAACACCACACCATCTGAATGTCTCCTGGGTCCTACACTAAAACTCTCATTTCTCATACTTTCAAGTTCAGAAGGCTTATGATCTGATGATAATGACTTTCTTGTCCGCAAAGCAGCTTCTAGTTTCTTTTCAAAGATGTGCTTTGTCTCTTGGCATTTGGACCAAGCGAACTTCCATTGTTTCATCCCCTTCTCATCTTTTAATTCACATGCCAATTCTTTCATTTCCTGAAACTTTTCATTTGGAATTTCAGGATGTTGACAATGATGATTTTCCAGATATTTTGCAACAGATCCACAGCGTTCTGGCGATGCGCAGTCATCCATACTGATGCATGCAAGGTACCGCATGCCTTCTAGAGCCCACTCATAAGCCTGTAACAAACACAAATAAGCCTAATAACCAAACCAACATTAAAAAGCAACATTTCTCAAGACTGTTCATATCCATACAAAAAAATTGTATGCAGAAAATAGTAATGTTATGTAACATGAGATATGTTAGTGACTTTTAAAAAGGTTAGCACAAAATAATTATTTGCAGCACAATGGCAACAGAAAATAAACTGAGAGGTTATTGGAGTAAATAACCATGTAAAAATGTATCCTGTTGTCACAGACCTGGAGACAGCTGATAGATTTTCCAAAAAAATCTCATGGAGAAAGCAGCTTCAATTAGGGAACAATTTTTATATATTATATACAGTATAATTCCCATTCTGTAAGTGTAAAAAAACTTAAATTCAACTACTAACAATTTATAATACTGACAGCAAAATTTGCTTTTTCATCTGAAGGGTTTTATTTACCATGACAAACAAATCTCAAGTGAAATTACAAATGTGACCTTTTCTAAGCCATCTAGCATGTGCAATTTGTTTTACATCAGATATTCTTGTGATTAAAAAAAACATGTATATTCATTTTTTGGATGTGGGTGTCATTCATCTTGAGAAGGTTGCGGTGAGGGACTTCATGAACAGCTTCTGTTGTAAGTATGCTTTTCAGTAGCGAGTTCCGGGACTTAGATCCAGCAACAAAGAAATAACTATACTGGATATGAACCAATTGTCATTTATTTTACCCAGTTCATACAGTATACAAAACAAAACTGCTAAATCTCAGGATATTTTTGCCAAATGTATTAATGATATGTGACATAAAAGCTATTTGGATATAGGCATTTAACAAACCATTATATTTCAACAAGTTTCCGCTATGTTTAAAGGGCATTTCTGGCTAATCTGAGTATAAATTTTGCAAAGCATTTAACTTTATAAACTCTTACTAACTGTACCAAAGAGACAAATTAAATTTCCATGAACATAATATTATTAATTGCATCTTTTATTAGAATATAAATGTCCTAGGATTGCATTAGTTGCCTCCTTGTGATGAAAGCCCCTATTCATTGTTGGATAAAGGTTTCATGTATAAAATGAGTTTGCAAAGTATCAACCCAAAAGGACACACGCCACAGCACAAAAACTATCGAAAGT
Source organism: Okamejei kenojei (assembly GCA_035221665.1). Classification (NCBI taxonomy): domain Eukaryota; kingdom Metazoa; phylum Chordata; class Chondrichthyes; order Rajiformes; family Rajidae; genus Okamejei; species Okamejei kenojei. The sequence continues at coordinate 14,159,199 of CM069147.1, forward strand.
CTGCACATTACATTAATCATAATATTGTAAACCTGCTGGTCTGGGAAGAGGTAAAATTAAGTTGGTACGTGCTTGTAGATTAAATCACATTATTAGACAGTTTGAGAAAATATATTTTGCATGACCTGCGAATGCTTAATGTTGACACAGATGCCAAAATAAATCCAATTTGATTGGCACAAAAATTAAGAGCCTCAGGCAAAACACATGTAAAGAATAAGGTTGTTCCTTATTGAATGTTGAGAATTAATAGGCATATACATTATTTAAGAACTCATTAGCATCCTCTTCATATGAGAATCCCTCCAATGTACCTAGCTTTTTTTGCTTTCTAATCACCTTACTGCACCATGCAAACCATGTTTGCCACAGATACACCACCATTTTTTGTCCCATTTCTTCTCATTCTGTAAAAAAAATATCTTGGTGATTTTCACTAAACAGAGGCCATTGTTGAGGTTGTGAGCACTGTATTTAAGAAATCTGTCCACCAAGTAAATAGAAGTTGCAATTAAACAAATGATGGTAAGATTTATTCTTGATTTTTCTGCACAAACACTGCATGACCTGCTCATTATTTCAGGTACTTTCTGTTTTTGATGCTACAGCATATGATCTAAAAATTAATTACAGCTGCCAATTACAAGGAAAACTGTCAAACTGTTCAAAGTACTGAACTCTTTATTCTGGGTGGCGCCAGCAATGGCTGCCTCGCCAACAGTCTGTCTTCCTTCTTTCTTTGTTTTCTTCTTTGTTGTTTTATAGTGTTTCGATAGTTTTAGTGCTGTGGCTTGTGTCCTTTGGGGTTGATACTTTGCAAACTCATTTTATACATGAAACTTGTATCCAGCAAGTGTTAAATGTATGTGTTAGTGTTCTTTAGCTTGTTTTATGTGGGGGTGGGGAATTGGGGTAAACTTTTAAAAAAAATCTCTTACCTCGACGGAGAAGCGATTTTTTTCCATATCGTATCTCCGTCCGTACTACGGCCTAACATTGAAGAATTGGCGGCCTTTGCTGGCGACCAACTTCAGGAATTCCAACCACGGGAGCCTGCAGGACTTACCATCGTGGAGCTGGCGATCCCTTTGTCAGGGATCGACCTCGGAACTCCAACCGCGGGAGCCTGCGGACTTTAACATCATGGAGTTCGCGATCCCTGGTTAGAAACCGCTTCGGGAGCTCCAAGCCGCAGGAGCTTTGAGCACCCCGATCGGGGGAACTTCGGTCACCCCAGCGTGGGGGCTTCGACACCCCAGACGCAGGAGCTTTGATCGCCCGACTGCGGATGGTTCGACTGCGCCAGCCGCAGGAGAATAAAGAGGAAAGAAGATTAGACTTTATTGCCTTCCATCACAGTGAGGAATGTGGGGAATCCGCCGTGGTGGATGTTTATGTTAACTTTTATATAGTTGTGTGTCTTGTTGCTTTTTTTCAGTATGGCTGAATCGAATATCACCTATACCTTAATTGGTTCACGTGACAATAAAAGACCTTTGAAACCTTTGAAGTAGAAATTACATTCCAAAATTTCTTGGAGAAATATCATCAACATGTGTGGAATGAGCTTCCAGCAGAAGTGGTGGAGGCAGGATCGATTTTAACATTTAAGAGTAAAGTGGATAGGTATATGGACGTGAAGGGAATGGAGGGGTATGGTCTGAGTGCAGGTAGATGGGACTAGGGGAGAACAAATGGTCGGCACGGACTGGAAGGGCCGAGAGGGCCTGTTTCCGTGCTGTAATTGTCATATGGTTATATGGTTAACATAAAGTATGAAGTAGTATTTGAACCAACATGCCTTACAGCACCAGTCAAACAGCCATCAACTCAAAAAACCTTTCATGGAAATTTTGACCCATTGCTCAACAAAAATATTTTCACATTTTTTTCTTATCTCTGCCCATTTGCTACTGAAAAATTCCTTTGGTCAGCCTCCTAATCCTGATCCTCAGAAAATGTCCTTAAATCTCAATGAAGCATTTTGGAATATTTTTCTGGAGTAAATAAAGGCAGTTGATTTTAATTGTGCAAAGGAAAACTTAGAAATATAGGCTATTGTGTTAGTAATTCAAAATCAAACCTGTTTTGTCATTACTTTTCAGAATTTTATCTGCAAAAGCGTAAAATGGAAAATTGTTTTTTTCTATTTAAAATCTTATTGCACCATGACACAATTTATTTTTTGTGCAACTTCTCTTTAAATTGTGTTACTAAAGTGTTGTAAATATTTGTCCTCTAAGTAAAATATTGAACCACTTATTTGGTTGAAAATAATCAAAGATAACGAACATGATTTGAAAATCAGCCATCAAATTGTACTTTATATATAATGAATGTACGAAGAAAAAGTCAGATTGCTTAAAATTAGCGGCAATAAAAGAAATGGAACTTTAATTTGTTGAATGGTAATTAAATCAACTTTTAAGTGATATAATCTAGAATAAATTGAGTTTCTAATGCTTATTTACCAGGTTGAAATAAGAGGCTAGACACAGCCCGCAGTCCTTAAAACCGGTAAATAAACAGATCTGTGAAGCATTTGGGCTATCTGCCCAGCAGATGGAGTGGCAAGGGGGGGAGAATCTGACATGGTGTGAGAAATCACTGGGAGAGAAGGATTGAGAAATACGGGAGGCAGAGATTCTTAAGTATCATTATTTAATAATTAATGAATCACTATCTTTTGATGTATGAGTTGCACTGGCAGTTACGATCTAATATATAAATAAAAATGGTGGATTCTTCTATACTTACATCGATGATTACTTTTGATGACATTTACTAACAGAAGTACTTATTTCAAATAACGATAGATTTCTCTCCATTGAAAATTGTGAGGAATAAGGTCTATTTAAATTAGTTTTAAAGCTCTCCAAGCCATTCGTGTTCAGGAATTCATGAGTAACCCCCACAGTGATTTGTGACATTTATATTCGAAGAATGGAATTCCGTATGACAAAGAAAATAAAAAGTTACTTTACTTCCACTTCAACAATTAAATTTTTGCCCAGGCCACCTATCATAATAAAATATATTTTAATATTATCAAATTCTTTTGGAACAAATATTTTAACTTCCAGACTATATATTACATCCATCCATTCAGTTTCACAATTATTACATCATATCCACATGGAATGTATAGCCTAATATTTAAAACGGAATGTTGGCTAGTCTGACATTAATCATTTCATGGGTGTAGATAATTTTCTGTGAAAATTTCACTTTGTTCAATATAAATCAAAATCAAAAGCAATAGTGAAAAATGCAGTTCACCATTACAAGCAAAATAAATGCAATATGCCAGTAATAAGTACTCAGAAATCATAAGAAAACATAAGAAATTACTGTGCGTAAATTGCAAAATAATTATAAATTAGATTTTGCCGGCGAAAATGCAAACATTATAAATAGAATAATACTTCAAACCATCCAAGCTACTGACCTAACCATTCTTTGTTCGTAAATCAGTTTTAAAATCATTCTTTCTCATTTTCCAAATGACCAATTTTTTTAGACGCTCAACAAACTTAAGTGGGGGCCCTGACTGCTGGAGCATCCATTCACAAGACAATACAATGCAGTCTGAATTTGAGGTGTTTGATATTCTCAGCACTAAGAATCACTGATACAACATTTTTGCTACCTTTTAAAAAAATCTATACTGTAATGAGCAAAACAAATCCGTTCGCTTTCAAATGTCATTTCTAACTAAAACAATTTTGTTCATCTTTTAATGTAGTCTTAGTACAAAGCTCCTTTAAAAAAGATAACAAAAGTTTATTTGAAATATACAGATATGGTACACTTACATTGGTGATTTGTTTTGTACACATTATTTAAATGAATAGTCCTTTTTTAAAAACAAATGAAGACTATTTAAAACAAAACAAATAGAAGTTATTCTATGTGACAAAAGTCCACTTGCACAGCATAATAATGATCAAATGTTTTGCAAAGCACAGTTACCCCAAAAAATGCTCAGTCATGTAGCTATTAAAAAAATAATATAATCTAATCTACTGCATACAGCAACTCCTTCTGTCAATGGGTAGCTATTTTATAACACTTAAATGCATTAAAAAATGTCACGTAAAAACAAACATGCTCCAACCTCCACACATCTACAAACTGGTTTCAGTCCTGGATTCAATCAGATTCCTTCTGCTGGTCAGGCTATCATCCAGCAAATGTGCTAACCTAGCTCCCTATGAGTCCTGCTGTATTCATAGGCAAATGCTAGGTTAAATACCAGATGGCCTTCCTTCACCAACTAATAGAAAAGGGATGGGGAGGGGGTGGAAACGTTTTCTGCTTCCACACTACAAAACTACAGAACAATGTAGCATGAAATAAAAGTACTGCACTGGAATTTTAACTGGCTGCAGCTCAGGAGTCACCAATATCTCAACATTCAAGAAATATTTAACAAAAATCTGAATGATATTTAATCCTAAAATAAGGTTGAAGATAGGAAATGTTGTGGAGACAGAAAGATATATTAACTTTTAGAAGATTTCAGAGATGATGTGCATTACCAAGACGTGAAAGACAAGGAGTAAAGGGCCTGTCCCACGTAGGCGTCTTTTTAGGTGAGTGCAGGAACTTTTTAGGTGTGTGCGGAAGAATTAATTGTCAGTTACTCTTTCAGAGTGGCACAGATTTAACAGAGGTAAAAATCTTGGCCAGGAATTCAAATCCACAAGCCTGACACATACAGTGGCTTGCAAATGTTTTCATACCCCTTGAACGTTTCCACATTTTGTAACGTTACAACCACAAACGTAAATGTATTTTACTGGGATTTTATGTGATAGACCAACACAAAGTGGTGCATAATTATGAAGTGGAAGGAAAATGATACATGGTTTCCAAATTTTATTACAAATAAAAAACTGAAAAGTGTGGCGTGCAAAAGTATTCAGCCCCCCCCCCCCCCAAGTCAATATTTTGTAGAACCATCTTTCGTTGCAATTACAACTGCAAATCTTTTGGGGTATGTCTCTACCAGCTTTGCACATCTAGAGACTGAAATTATTGCCCATTCTTCTTTGCAAAATAGCTCAAGCTCAGTCAGATTGGACAGAGAGCGTCTGTGAACAGCAATTTTCAAGTCTTGCCAGAGATTCTCAATTGGATTTAGGTCTGGACTTTGAATGGGCCATTCAAACACATGAATATGCTTTGATCTAAACCATTCCATAGTAGCTCTGGCTGTATGTTTAGGGTCGTTGTACTGCTGAAAGGTGAACCTCCGCCCCAGTCTCAAGTCTTTTGCAGACTCTAACAGGTTTTCTTCCAAGATTGCCCTGTATTTGGCTCCATCCATCTTCCCATCAACTCTGACCAAGCTTCTCTGTCCCTGCTGAAGAAAAGCATCCCCACAGCACATCATGCCACCACGTTTCACAGTGGGGATGGTGTGTTCAGGGTGATGTGCAGTGTTAGTTTTCCGCCACACATAGCGTTTTGCAGTTAGGCCAAAAACTTCAATTTTGGTCTCATCAGACCAGAGCACCTTCCTCCACATGTTTGCTGTGTCCCCCACATGGCTTGTGGCAAACTGCAAACGGGTCTTCTTATGGCTTTGTTTCAACAATGGCTTTCTTCTTGCCACTCTTCCATAAAGGCCCAATTTGTGGAGTGCACGACTAATAGTTGTCCTGTGAACATATTCTCCCACCTGAGCTGTGGATCTCTGCAGCTCCTCCTGAGTTACCATGGGCCTCTTGGCTGCTTCTCTGATCAATGCTCTCCTTGCCCGGCCTGTCAGTTTAGGTGGATGGCCATGTCTTGGTAGGTTTGCAGTTGTGCCATACTCTTTCCATTTTCGGATGATGGATTGAACAGTGCTCCGTGAGATGTTCAAACCTTGGGATATGTTTTTATAACTTAACCCTGCTTTAAGCTACTCCACAACTTTATCCCTGACCTGTCTGGTGTTTTCCTTGGGCTTCATGATGCTGTTTGTTCACTAATGTTCCCTAACAAACCTCTGAGGCCTTCACAGAACAGCTGTATTTATACTGAGATTAGATTACACACAAGTTGACTCTATTTACTAATTAGGTGACTTCTGAAGGCAATTGGTTGCACTGGATTTTATTTAGGGGTATCAGAGTAAAGGGGGCTGAATAGTTTTGCACGCCACACTTTTCAGTTTTTTATTTGTAAAAAAATTTGAAATCCATGTATCATTTTCCTCCCACTTCACAATTATGCGCCACTTTGTGTTGGTCTATCACATAAAATCCCAATAAAATACATTTACGTTTGTGGTTGTAACGTGACAAAATGTGGAAAAGTTCAAGGGGTATAAAAACTTTTGCAAGCCACTGTATGTGTAGGAAAGAACTGCAGATGCTGGTTTAAGTCTGAAGAAGGGTCTCAACGCGAATCGTCACCCATTCCTTCTCTCCAGAGATGCTGCCTGACCCGCTGAGTTACTCCAGCATTTTGTGTTAAGCTTGACACATAACAAAGTTAGTTGGGCTGACCTTACATTCATGTCACTTTCCAGGCACACCATGACAGATGATCACATGAAGCAAATGATCATGTGTCCAAACTTATTGCAGAGTCATAGAGAAATACAACATGGAAAGTAGCTCTATGGCCCAAGTCCACACTAACAGTCAAGCACCCATTTGTGCACTAATTCTACCATTTGATTCTTCTCATCTTGCCATCAATTCCAACCCTCTAAAAAAAAATTACCATGGCCAATTAAGGACGTAAGAGGAAACAGGAGTAGCCAGAGGAAACCTATTCAGACACTGGGAGAACATGGAAATCCACACAGATAGTACTAAAGGTCAAACTCAAACTTAGATCTCTGATGTTGTGATAAAGCTCTATTTGCTGCACCACTTTGCCTGAATTTAACCTCAAGAGTCAATTCAACAGTGTTTAATGAAGACTGGAGATTTAGGAGGTGTAGGAGGTATTGGCAACGGAACTAACTATTTTAAAAAATACATGAAATTCTGGAATAACTCAGTAGATCAGGCAGCATTTCTGGAAAACATGGATAGATGAACGCAAAGGAGTGGAAATAAAATCCACGTTTAACTAAATTCATACTTGCAGAGTATTTATCTTTTGCCATGATCTACGATGGAGGTCATTGATACAATTTATAACTTGGGGTATCCAAAGAGGAGCATCTGCTCTGCCTACTCAGCTACAATATATGCATCAAAGAACTAAGTGCATCTGGCCTCACAATATGATTTAATTTTCCATGTTTCAGTAGAGCCATCTTTGCAATTTCTCTAAGCAGCAGTGAGTGAAACATAAATAGTTTTATTTCATTCCCACCAAGAACTGGTTCCTTGATTGATCAAATTCATTCTAATAAAGGTCATTACAGCTAACACATAAATACTTCTCTGAATGCACACTGCCAGGTCTTATAAATGAGATCCATTTTTTGAAACATTGTACATTTAAATCATTGGATAATCATAAAATTTTAGTCCAGTGGGCCAAAATGGCCAGATTTATACACCATAATATGCAAGATGATTACTATTCAAACATTTAAAATAAAAAATGTTTATCTAGTGAATCACTTGTGAGTTTGCATTCTACCGTTAGATTACTCAGACATAAACACATGCAGCAATTAACAGATAGGTGTCACAGTTGTCTTTATTTCTACCACATAATTCTAAGTTATTTAAACAGTAACTTCCATCCACAATTTGAATAGTTCGATATTTTTAATCTAATGTTCCTGCCTGAAAAGGATTACGGACAAAAACATAATTTGTCATTTTGTTAATCAGGTTAGCAGCTAACCTGATTAACAAAATTAGAGACATTTCTTAACAACTGGTCCAATATTGTATTCCTATTATAGAGCTTGAAATGCTGGACAGCAGAAAATATGTTTGCGGAGCTTACTTGAAAAATGCAACCATCCCAGCAATTCCTGGAAACTCCTGGCCCAAGTTAGATCTGAGAAAGAAGAACTCTGAGAAAGAAGCTCATCATATATAGTGAAAGACTAGACTAAGTAGGACCCGTTGGGTTTCCAGAGGGCTAATATGGACATTGTGGGCCGAATGGATTCTTGGGCTAGCAGCTGAGTCACTCAGGCCTGGTAGGCTAGCAGCTGAGTCACTCAGGCCTGGTAGGCTGGCAGCTCAGTCACTCAGGCCTGGTGGACTGGCAGCTCAGTCACTCAGGTCTGGTGGGCTGGCAGCTCAGTCACTCAGGCCTGGTGGGCTGGCAGCTCAGTCACTCAAGCCTGGTGGGCTGGCAGCTCAGAAACTGCCAGAAATTCTGCCAAAAACAGGTGAGAGACTCTGTGAGAGAGAGAGAAGGGGGAGAGGGTGGAGAATCAATTTTAGACATTTTTCATCTTTTTCAAGTCTATCCTGGCCTGGATCTCACAGGGAGCCAATGAAGGGAGGGAGAAAAATACTGGGGTGTGGTTTACTACTTGCAGGGGGAATACTTACTGATGGGCCGAAGGGACTCCTCCTGGGCTAGCCCAGGCCTGATGGGCCGAAGAGGCTCTTTAAATAAAATAAAAAATCAGAGTGAAATCTCAGTGAAAGGCACTTTTTCTGGACTTTACCTGGCCTGGCACAGGCCTTCTGGGCAAAAGGGACTGGTTTCTCAGCGAATAGGGGCCTTGTGGGACGAAATTAGTGGTTTCAGGCAGGACAAACAACTCATTTCATTTCATTTCCATTTCAATTTCAAGCACAGGGCAGGCCAAACAACTCATTGCATTTTAATTTCATTTCTATTTCCATTGTAGTTTCAGGCAGAGGGCAGGCCAAACAGCTCATTGCATTTTCATTTCCATTGCAGTTTCAGGCAGAGGGCAGGCCAAACAGCTCATTGCATTTACATTTCATTTCCATTTCCATTGCAGTTTCAGGTAGAGGGCAGACCAAACAGCTCATTACATTTTCATTAAGGGCAAACAAATCATTTATTGCATGTACTTTGCATACTCACGGTTCAGTTGTTTCACGGCTTAGAATCAGAGTTGTGCGCTCTTCCAGAACGTCCAAGCATCCGGGGTTTTATAGTACAGCATCCCCCCCCCCCCCCGGAAAGGGCGTTACCTTCATCGTGGTGATTGACAGGCGAGAGGCCCAATCAGCTTCTCTCAAGATTTATTAAACACTCATAACTTTTTTATTTTTCATCGATCGAAAAGGTCCTCGGGGCTGCCTCAGCAGAGGAGGACTGAGTAAGATGGCCAAAAATCATAGCCATATAGGGTAGCATTTTTTTCTAAAATCAATATACAGCGCAGACAGGAAGTGGTCAAGATGCAACTTTTAGTTATATAGAAGATGTGTTTCTCCTTCCAAAACTACCCACCTCCAGCCTGGCCAAGCACCATCTGGCCCACGTGACAAAATTTGCTGGTCAATCATCCCAAACCCATGGAGTTCTAATCTCAGACCTCATCCTCTAAGAAGATATGTTAAATTGAATTATGTCGTGTCCTCTTATTGAGAAGTTGGCAGCATGCTTCTCCTTCTAAGGCTGATGTGCTTAGATATAAACAAATATAAACTAATTTTCTAAATCATATTTCATTTTATGTGAAATCTCTGGTTGAAAGGCTGCTAAGAAAATAGCTTTAGTTGCAAATCACAATGCATTTGAAGAAATTGAGCAGAAAAAAAAAAGCTGCACCTGCATCTCTTTACAAATCAGTGTGTAAGCTTGGTAGAGTAAACACCGAGTAAGGCACACCACCATCAGAACTCACTCCTCCTGCATCCACAAACATTACCTTATTACCCCACTCTGACCTTTAACCACTACAATGTACACAAAGAACAAAGCAATTTTTGCTTTTATTTAAATACTACTAATGGGACACATTTTGAAATACCTTACATTTAAGTATTTAGATGAAAGCCTTTTTTTTAAACTTATTATGAACATGTGTAACACTTTCAAGCATCTCAGTCTACACCATTTATCTTAGAGAGTAACCACGAAGTAACTAAACTAAATTAAGTGAGTAAGCGAGTTCAGTATTCCGACTGCCCAGGTCAAAGGTCACTATGCACAAGCAGCCCCGGAAAGCAGTGGAGCAGTGGACCTTCATTTCATCCGTTTTTTCTACCTTTGATTCTTCTAGGTAACAAAATACTGCGTTCAAACTGTGTAATAGTCGTATAAATTAAAACCAACACCGCAAGTTGGAGGAACAGCACCTCATATTCCGCTTGGGGAGTCTGCATCCTCTGGGCTTGAACATTGAATTTTCTCAATTCTGTTAACCCTTGCTGTCTCCTCCCCTTCGCACCTCTCCCTCAGCCCTCGGGCCCTGGCATTCCCTCTCTCTCTATCTCCCTCCCCCACCCTAGTCGCACTAGCTTCTCATTTTCACACTACAAACAGCTTACAGTGGCTTGTTCCCTTTATCATCGATACTTTTTTTGCATATCTTTCATTCATTGTTCTTTATCTCTCCACATCACCGTCTATATCTCTCGTTTCCCTGATCCCTGACCAGTCTGAAGAAGGGTCTCGACCCGAAACGTCGCCTATCTCCTTCGCTCCTTAGATGCTGCTGCACCCGCTGAGTTTCTCCAGCCTTTTGTGTACCCTAGTTGTACTTATTGTTCCTTTGTTAACAGTTAAGATTATTTGGTCGTTTTTATTGCTTTATTATGCTTTGGTGAGTGAGCGAGATCGTGCTCATCCGTGGTTGGTGTCGGGCCCGAGTCTGTTGAGTTGTTGCTGGACTGTCCCCATCCCCTCCCGGGTGTCCGGAGGCGGCCCTATATGTCGGGCCAGGCTTGCAGCCGGCGCAGGAAAAAGACTGATTGCAGCAGCGCTTTATGTGTATGGCTGGTGCTCGGCTTTCGCCGGCGCCGGAGGGGTTGGCTGCTGGCGGTCCCCGGCCCGTCGGGGAGCGGGGTTGGGCTGGGGTTGGCGCTTCTTCTCTGCACTGGCTGTGGGCCTGGTGCTGCTTCTGTCGTCAGTCTGAGGCTGTCGGTTGGCCCGGCGGGAATTGAGCTGAGGTTGGCTGAAGAATTCCATTGCCTTGAAATTACCAGAATAGTGAAAGGCAATGGAATTCTTCAGCTAACCCCAGCTCAACTCCTGCCGGTCCAACCGACAGCTTTCGGACTGCGAACACCAGCGGCCCCAGGCCACAGCCGGTCCGGTGAAGAAGTGCCAACCCCATCCCAACCGCTCCCCTTATGCATAGTGACCTTTGAACTGGGCATGCGCAGTTGGAATACCAAATTTGCTTATTGCTGAATTATTCTCAGTTTGCCATGGTTCGAGGTTTTTTTAAATGATATACTCAAGATTCCCTCTGTACAAATTTCTGTAACGACAAATAACAACTTACATAGAACTGGAAGCATTTATCTTAATAGATCATGAAGACTCTTAAGGGCCTGTCCCACTTACGTGTCCTTGGCACGCAAATTACGCGACCTCGTCGTCGCGTTGAGGTGCACGGGCATCGTATGGCCACACGGGGCCGGTCCCACTGAGAAGCGCGGAGGGGTATGTAGTTGTGCGCGACACGCGGGGCTCCGAAATATTTGTAGCGAACGCAATTTTCTCGCACCAAGGACCTGTCGTGTAACTGACGGCCAAAGTGGGACAGGCCCAAGACCCTGGCTCAACGCAACGTCTCACCTCCAACAGCAGCAGAAGCAGGCAAACGATCGCCGAACTCGGCCTGGGGCTCACGGCCATTGCAGTCCGGATCCGCCCCCCAGTTCTACTCCCACAGCGGGGCCAAGAAAATTGAAGATGGACACAAAATGCAGGAGTAACTCAGCGGGACCGGCAGCATCTCTGGAGAGAAGCAATGGGTGACCTTTTGGGTTAAGACCCTTCTTTCAGACTGAAGAAGAGTCTCGACACGAAACGTCACACATTCCTTCTCTCCAGAGATGCTGCTGGTTCCGCTGAGTTACTCCTGCATTTTGTGTCCATCTTCAAATGACGTCATGTGCTCCAGACGGCTGTGCAGTCACATGAAATCACACGCGACCTTCGCGGGACCGTCGTGCCTCAATGTGACCACGAGGTCGCGTAATTAGCGTGCCAAGGACATGTAAGTAGGACAGGGGCTTTAGAAACTTTTATGTCTTTCATACAACCATGCACAAATGCAGAAATTCTGAAATCCCTCTCAGCCAAATGGACGTAATTTCTGTACTGTATTCTGTTGTCGGACTCCACATGGAATCAAATCAAATTCAGACATTTCCCAACACTGATGCTGAAGATATGTCCATTCATTGTAACCAATTGGGAAAGCTGTTTGATTAATTAAAGCCATAATGCAAGTGTTGTCCAGGGGATTTTTGACAGTTTGGAGCTGGCTTTGTGGGTAAAGTTACTGATTTAAGAAATACAAAACACAACTACTGATCTTATAGATGGGGATCTGACAAAGAAAAGTGGCTCTCCAATTCCAGAAGAGCCAGAGACAGTACATGTGCAGAAATTAACAGCATTTTAATAGTGTTTGTGACAGCATTGAACTACTGCATTACTTTGCATAGTTAGAAAATTAATATATTATTTGCCTATATTGAGAATTTTTCCTGGGGTCCATCAGATAGAATTGGTGCAAAAAGAGACTGACTGTATTACAAAATGTTCAATTGTTGGCAAATATTGCAATAAAATCCTTGATTATTCCAGTCAAGCAAGTATGTCAGATTGAAATAACTTATGAATAAAAAAGACAACAGAATGGCTATAAAATATGTCCTTCTAGATTTTACAACACTTTGTATCGATGAGTTAACACCCTGCACACAAGCCACATCTGAGCTAGGCAACATTTGTACCTGACCCACCTCACTGACTGTCTAGTCACTACACTTTCTGCTCCATCACCTACACTTATGTCAAGTAAGCAGACTATTCATCAGAGAGACCCCACACAGTGCGGTGGTGGAGCAGAGTGTGCATTGGCCAGCCATGCCATGGCAAGCCCCCAACTTACTGCTGTCAAAAAGCCAAGATCATTTGTAACATAAGGCATTCTCTCTAGAAATGCTGCGTGTCCCCACCCGCTGAGTTACTCCAGCATTTTGTGTCTACCTTAATTTGTAACATAGCTACGTAGTCAAAGAAAAACAAACATTAATGATTTGATTACCACTTTAAAATTGTACATTTAGCTCGGTAAGATTAAAAGAAAAAAAGAAAAATTATTTAAATTATGGTTCCCAATTGTTACATTGATTTATGTTTTTAATTTTGTACATTCATGAAAAGCTGGAATTTTGAATAGCAACTTTCACAATAACTTCTGAAACTCACATTCAGAATTCGGATAACCTCTTTTATTAAAATCTTGGGACTGGAACTGTTACTAGACCTCGTACACTGGCGTTAGGCCCCTGCTTCCCCCATCCTCGTCCCCACCTATGAATGTGATATTTAGCTGATGCCTTTGTATCAGGTTAAATGGATGTAATAGATGTCATTGCTCTTCTCAAAGCAGTGAAGATTTCAAGGCTAGTTTTAATTCAGCGACAATTTACTTTTGCTATTTACCTGTTTGCCACATTCGTCCTTGTTATAACTAGGCGACCAAAATTGTACACCATACTCCAGAATTGGTCTTACCAATGCCTTGTACAATTTTAACATTACTTCCCTACTCCTATATTCAATGCTCTGATTTATAAAGGCCAGCACACCAAAGGCTTTCTTTACCACCCTATCTACATGCGATTCCACCTTCAGGGAACTATGCACAGTTATTCCTAGATCCCTCTGTTCCACAGCATTCCTCAATTCCCTACCATTTACCATGTACGTCCTATTTTGATTTGTCCTGCCAAGATGTAGCACTTCACACTTATCAGCATTAAATTCCATCTGCCATCTTTCAGCCCACTTTTCCAAATGGCCCAAATCTCTCTGTAGACTTTGAAAATCTACTTCATTATCCACAACACCACCTATCTTAGTATCATCTGCATACTTACTTATCCAATTTTCCACCCCATCATCCAGATCATTGATGTACATGACAAACAACAGTGGACCCAACACAGATCCCTGAGGCACCCCACTGGTCACCGGCTTCCAACCTGACAAACAGCCATCCACCATTACTCTCTGACATCTCCCATTCAGCCACTGTTGAATCCATCTTGCTACTCCGCCATTAACACCCAAAGATTGAACCTTCTTAACCAACCTTCCATGGGGAACCTTGTCAAAGGCCTTACTGAAATCCATATAGACAACATCCACTGCTTTACCCTCATCAATTTCCCTAGTTACCGCTTCAAAAAATTCAAGAAGGTTTGTCAAACATGACCTTCCAGGCACAAAAATCCATGTTGACTGTTCCTGATCAGACCCTGTTTATCCAGATGCTTATATATATTATCTCTAAGTATCCTTTCCATTAATTTGCCCACCACTGACGTCAAACTAATAGGTCTATAATTGCTAGGTTTATTCTTTGAACCTTTTTTTAAACAATGGAACAACATGCGCAGTACGCCAATCCTCCGGCACTATTCCCGTTTCTAATGACATTTGAAATATTTCTGTCATAGCTCCTGCTATTTCTACACTAACTTCCCTCAATGTCCTAGGGAATATCCTGTCAGGACCTGGAGACTTATCCACTTTTATATTTTTCAAAAGTGTCAGTACTTCCTCCTCTTTGAATCTCATAGTTTCCATAGCTACTCTACTCTTTCCCCTTAACTCACCGAGTTCAATATCCTTCTCCTTGGTGAATACCGAAGAAAAGAAATTGTTCAATATCTCCCCCATCTCTTTTGGCTCTGCAGATAGCTGTCCATTCTGGTTCTCTAATGGTCCAATTTTATCCCTCGTTATCCTTTTGCTATTAATATAGCTGTAGAAACCCTTTGGGTTTACTTTCACCTTTCTTGCCAAAGCAACCTCATATCTTCTTTTAGCCTTCCTAATTTCTTTCTTAAGATGCTTTTTTACATTCTTTATACTCCTCTAGCACCTCATTTACTCCATGCCTCTTATAATTATTGTAGATATCTCTCTTTTTTCGAAACAAGTGTCCAATTTCCCTTGAAAACCATGGCTCTTTCCAATTTTTACTATTTCCTTTCAACCTAACAGGGACATAAAGATTCTGTACTCTTACAATTTCCCCTTTAAATGTCCTCCATTTCTCTTCTACATCCTTCCCATGAAACAAAGTGTCCCAATTCACTCCTTTAAAATCCTTACGCATTCCCTCAAAGTTAGCCTTTCTCCAATCAAAAATCTCTACCCTAGGTCCAGTTCTGACTCTCTCCATAATTATATTGAAACTAATGGTATTGTGATCACTGGTCCCGAAGTGCTCACCAACGCATACCTCCGTCACCTGACCTGCCTCATTTCCTAACAGGAGGTCCAGCACTGCCCCTTCTCTGGTCGATACCTCTATGTACTGCTGCAAAAAACTATCCTGCACACATTTTACAAACTCCAAACCATCCAGCCCATTTACAGAATGTGTTTCCCAGTCTATTTTTGGAAAATTGAAATCTCCCACAATCACTACCTTGTGCTTACTACTAATATCTGCTATCTCCTTACATATTTGCTCTTCCAATTCACGCTCCCCATTTGGCGGTCTATAATACACCCCTAAAAGTGTTGCTACACCACCGTTCCCACTTCTCAGTTCCACCCAAATAGCCTCCCTAGATGAGCCCTCTAATCTATCCTGCCAAAGCACTGCTGTAATATCTTCTCTGACAAGCAATGCAACACCTCCCCCTCTGGTCCCTCCAATTCTATCACACCTGAAGCAACGAAATCCTGGAATATTTAGTTTCCAATCACAGCCCTCCTGCAACCATGTTTCACTGATTGCCACAACATCATATTTCCAGGTGTCAATCCAGGCTCTAAGTTCGTCCACCTTACTTACAATGCTCCTAGCATTAAAATATACATATTTTAGAAACCCACCATCCCTTATTCTCGGTCTATTATCTTTTTCATCTTTCTCGCCTACATTTTGGATCCGAGTGCTTCCCTTCTCTGCCTCTTGCCCCACACCCTGACCCCTAGCCCCCTGTACCCGAGTCCCTCCCCCCAGCCTTTCTAGTTTAAAGTCTCCCCAGTAGCCTTTGCAAATCTCCCTGCCAGGATATTGGTCCCCCTCGGGCTCAAGTGCAACCCGTCCTTTGTGTACAGATCATGCCTTCCCCAAAAGAGGTCCCAGTGATCAAGAAACTTGAATCCCTGCCCACTGCACCAGTCCCTCAGCCACGCATTTATCCTCCACCTCATTTCATTCCTACTCCCACTGTCACGCGGCACAGGCAGTAATCCTGAAATCGTTACCCTTTTGGTCCTTCTCCTTAACTTTCCCCCCAACTCCCTAAATTCTCCCTTCAGGACCTTTTGATTACACTTCAAAAATAATCAATATTCTTCAGCAAGGAAAATACTTTGTTTTTTTTATCTTTCAGTCGGAACACGATAGCGAACTAGAGCACAAAAACATTGTATGTGAACATACAATGTATGGAATAACAGGGCACAGAGAGTTCAAATCTCATCCCAGGTTTCCAGGGAGACAATAAACAGCTGCAAAGCATTTCTGCAGTGGAACGGATGAAAAGTGGTCACGATAGCTATGCAAAGTAATTATTTTGCTATGCCTCATGGCAGATACAAAGTAACTTGGGCAGCAGGCTGGAGCTAGTTGCCTAGCTGTCAACCGAGCTTAATAGTGGCCAAACAAGTGAAGAAATAATGCAGTGTTGCAATACTTTTGTTTTAATGAATTATAACGTCACAGCTTAATTTTTGGAGCTGATGACAATAATCTAAAAGGATGCACCCAATACTTCAAAAGTATTAGGTACACAAAAATGCTGGAGCAATCTATTCAGTCCCATTCCCCCACTAATATCTCTGCAACCTCACAAGTTTATTTTTTTGAAGTATTTAACCATTTTCTCTTTGAAACTAACAACCATCCCCACTCACAAACAGCAAGTTCAAAATCATTATCACTCACCAAGTAAAATATCTCTTCCTCATATTGTCCATGTACCATCCAAATCCTCAGATCAGTATTCCCTAATGCTTGTGCCTTCAGCTTCCTACGCCTTTTATCAATTAATTCCTCAAACTAAATGCCGTCAAGTTGGGAAAAGGGGAAGTACAACGGGATCTGGGGGTCCTTGTACATCAGTCTATGAAAGTAAGCATGCAGGTACAGCAGGCAGTGAAGAAAGCGAATGGCATGTTGGCCTTTATAACGAGGAATCGAATATAGGAGCAAAGAGGTCCTTCTGCAATTGTACAGAGCCCTAGTGAGACCACACCTGGAGTACTGTGTGCAGTTTTGGTCCCCTAATTTGAGGAAGGACATTCTTGCTATTGAGGGAGTACAGCGTAGGTTTACAAGGTTAATTCCCGGGATGACAGGACTGTCATATGCTGAGAGAATGGAGCAGCTGGGCTTGTACACTCTGGAGTTTAGAAGGATGAGAGGGGATCTCATTGAAGCATATAAGATTGATAAGGGCTTGGACACACTAGAGGCAGGAAACATGTTCCCGATGTTCGGGGAGTCCAGAACCAGGGGCCACAGTTTAAGAATAAGGAGTAAGCCATTTAGAATGGAGATGAGGAAATACTTTTTCTCACAGAGGGCGGTGAGTCTGTGGAATTCTCTGCCTCAGAGGGCGGTGGAGGCAGGTTCTCTGGATGCTTTCAAGACAGAGCTAGATAGGGCTCTTAAAAATAGCAGAGCCAGGGGATATGGGGAGAAGGCAGGAACAGAGTACTGATTGGGGATGATCAGCCATGATCACCTTGAATGGCGATGCTGGCTCGAAGGACCAAATGGCCTACTCCTGCACCTATTGTCCATTGTCAACGTAATGAATTACAATTCGCATTCTTGCCTAGGACAATGTACTGGCATTGACTACTATTACCTCTTGTGTCTTTTCCCCATATGCCTTTTGTCTGTTTCACCCTGTAATAATTCTTGATGATAATTATGAAAGTATAATCGTGTTATCAGCAGGTTTGACACCAGAATGATATATGTGAAGCTAAGCAAATTAATTATTTTACACTGGTTTTGTTTGGGGGCAGTGTGTAGGTGAGAATTTATGCTCTATTTCAATTATTAAAACAGTATTCAACCTCTAATTTATTGCACCATGGATAATTAAACGGTCCATCTTGCAAATTTCAAATGTTTAAAAATGAAGCTAAAACACATTCAATGCAATGGTGTAGAATTTGCACGGAATGCTCATATTTGGACAATCTTTGTGTGCTTTAGTATAGTGGAAAAATTGAATCTTATGGTCAAAGAACACTAATAGTTACAACATTATATAAAATGACATCTGATATTACACATCAGAATTAGAAGTGTTCTCTAAATAGAATTAAGAACTTTGAAGTGATTAAAAAGTAACCAGAAGCAAGATCTGATTATCTTTGTTGAACACGCATGCAGCTGCCAGAGTGCAAAGATTGTGTTATAACATTTTTTTCTCATTAATTTCAGCAATGGTTTCAATTGCATCATTGTGGTGAATGTCTACAAAAAGATTACTGTTGTAAGCAGCAGTACAACCCTTAATTGCAACATCTATTGTGGAAGGAAGGACTACAGGAAATAAATTGAAGCAAATTAACACGTACAAATGGCAGTATAAAGTATATATGCAGAACTCAATACATACCAGATTATCAGTGTTTTCCGTTTAATTTTAAAACTCAAATCATGGTGATTGTGCAAATAGATTATGGTGATTGCCTGCTGTAATTTTGGCAGATGAAATGAATAACCTCCATAAAATAGATCATAAGGTTACCTCAGAGGCTTTTCCATCAAATATGCCCAGGAAACATATGAAAAAAAACATCTTTACCATTTCATGTTGCTTGTTGCATTATCAAATAGTATATTAATTTAATGATTAAGACATTTTTGTACTAGGTTACATAACATCTTTAATTTTAGATCACAAGCACTGGGTGAGTACATATTAACTCAAATTGCTTCCCCCTCTCCCATCCTACCTTCCATAGTTGTCTTGACAAGATACTAAGCTGCAACAGATACTGACAACAAAAGGACCATCCCACTGAAGTTTACGATCACAGATTTTGAATATGATTCATCATTATTAAATACTGGTTAATTGTTGTTTGAGTTTATTGAATAATTTACATATTCCCAGTTAACCACTAAATTCTTCTTTCGATAATCAGTAAAATAAAGTAGCACTTCTACGCACCTTGTCAAAAAATTCATATAACAATAAAGTCTTGTCAATCTTCTGTTTGCTTTCTTCCAGGTTCTCAGCAAATTCTCCAAACTGCTTTTTGTACGCCAGCAGCTTGCTTTCAAAACCATGCAATTCCAACGATTTTAAGTCATGCCGCTGTTCCAGCTTCTTCAGGAGATCCCTGCCTTTCCTACAATACCTCTACAACAAAAGGAGGCCATATGTCAAAAGTGAAGCACCATCGAATTATCAACAACAACTATGTTCCTGAGAATCATTAACTCTAGTAAAGGAAAATGAGCTGATTTCTTTATTTTGTACTCATGTAATTATATTTATGCATCTTATTTTTGTTAGCACAGCTCAGACAATAACATTGTTCACACACGAGTTAAATACTTGTAGTTAAATGTGAGATGCATGGAAGATGTATTTTGATTCACTAAAACCTGAACCCTAAAGATCCTTACAAACTGCAACTGAAACTACGTGAGGAATGTAGTCAGAGAAATTAATAGAAATCAAATGTTTTAATTACAAGGAGCAAAAGATTTTACTGGAATGCTTACTTTCAGGATTCTGAAATTAAAGAAATATTGAACTGCTTTATGAATTAGTACATTAATATTCCACTGATATTTTCATTGACAAAATATTGGGGAAAATAATAGCCAAAAAAAAGGACAAAATGGTGTCAGAAGCAGAAAATATAGATCTCTAATTTTGTCAGGAAAGATTGCACAATATACAAGTGTTAAAAATCAAATGTGTCAATCTTCCACTTTCCAGTAGCGTTGCAAGATTTAAGTCTCGAGATTTCTATTCTGCAACTGAAGTGAATCAGTGACAAACTCATTTGGGGGAACTTCTTCCTTTATAGGACATGCTGCTCAACTCTTTCCAACCCACAGAAGATAGACAACAAAATGCTGGAGTAACTCAGCGGGCCAGGCAGCATCTCTGGATAGAAGGAATGGGCGATATTTCGGGTCGAGACCTTTCCTTAGACCCGAATCTTCACCCATTCCTTCTATCCAGAGATGCTGCCTGTCCCGCTGAGTTACTCCAGTATTTTGTTGTCTATCTTCGGTGTAAAGCAGCATCGGCAGTTCCTTCCTAAATCTTTCCATCCCACATTCGCTTGGTAGAGATATATAATGAAAATTTTTGGCTTTGCATTCCAAAGTTGTGTAACATGAAGCAACGAGATTGCCATGGTCACTAGCTATTAGACTATTAGATGATGTAATGCCGAAGCCCCATTCTGACATGATCAGACACGCTTTGTCAAATTGTAAAGCTAGGGAAGAAGCATTGCCTTCTGTCAAGGAAATTAAGAGTTTTTACATGCATCTTACATCATGGTATTCAAAAACTGTTAATGTAAAACAATTCTTTGTCTACACTATTCTGTAGCCTGTGAATCTACATGCAAATGAATGAGGGCTCCTATCCTACATTTTATCTAACCTACCTGAAGACCAGAGTATCACATCCCTGTGTACCCAGAGAAGAAAAAGACTAATAAAGGACTAAAACTTCTATGATTTACCCACTTACAGGTAGCCTCATTTTCTTCTCAAATTTTAGAGAATTTTAAAAGCACCCATATAACCATATAACCATATAACAATTACAGCACGGAAACAGGCCCTCTCGGCCCTTCCAGTCCGTGACGACCATTTGTTTCCCCTAGTCCCATCTACCTGCACTCAGACCATACCTGCCAACTCGGAATCCTATTAGTCCATTCGTCAGTTGACGTCAGTATACGTGACGTCAGTAAGGGGCGTCCGTCAGTTGAGGTCAGTGCGGGGGGGGGCAAGTGACGCCGAACCCACCGTGGCGGGGCGGGGTCATGCGCTGCGTGCTGACGTACAACCCGTACGTGCCCCCATAAGCATGGATGCACGCTTCATTTCCGAATTCCGAATTCGGAATTATTGAGGAAAAAAATCGGAATTCGGAATTGGGATGGAAAATCGGAAGAATTCCGCCCAAATCGGAATGGTTGGCAGGTACCTGCACTCAGACCATACCCCTCCATTCCCTTCACGTCCATATACCTATCCACTTTACTCTTAAATGTTAAAATCCCTGTCTGTATACAATGTTATTTTTAATTTGATCAGACAGTTCTTTTGAAAACTTAGCTGAATTTATTAACACTCATTTTAATTAACGGTAGTGTTAATTAACGATTTACCATGTCAAGAGATTCAAGTGTAAATGACTACCAAATCTGATTAACAGCAATATCCTGAAGCAACAAAGAGATTATCCAGTACAATTAAGAAATATTTACATAATAGATGTGTCATGTAGCACAGGATGAGCCGAGCCGGGAGGGGGGGGGGGGGGGGGGGGGGGGGGGGGGGTGATTACTGGTGTGAAAAAAGAGGTGGGGAGGGGGAAATGGGATAACGGGCTGTTATATCACCAGTAATGTAGAATCAATCTTATGTAGAAGATTGATTCTACATTACTGGTTCAACGTTAATGTAGAATCAATCAAAAGTATGTAACCAGCTGATTCAACTATCACTTTGAAAGCGTAAGAAATCTTGCAGGATTTCACATAAATAAATTAGCCTACCAAAATAATTTACATGTACCTGAGAAATATTGTAAAAGCTCTTGAACTCTTCCTGTGAGCTGTGCAATTGATCCAGCGAATCCTCCAATTGATTCCTCCTCTCCAGTTGCTTCTCTCCAACCTGCTCGATCCAGCTACTCACCTGACAAAAGAAGGATTGGAGGTTTACAGAAGCTTCAACACATGTATGCAAACTTATCTATATTCAATGAGCACGATAAATGGAAAAGGCGATAAAATTCAGTCCTGAAAATTTTCAACTGATAAAATATAAGCAGGAACGTAGGATGTTAAATCAAATTTACTATCTATATCATATTTTATTCAGAAACAAAATGAGTTCAGCTGCTGCAGTGCAAATATTAAGTTGGGTGTTGTTAGTGTTTTTCCAAATATAGGATAGTATAAAATAATTAATGTTATATATTCAGAAAGGCTGATTACTTTCAAAACTATTAGTTTGGACACTGACATGAAAGGTGGTTTCCAGCAGTAATTTGACAGTCCAATACAAGGCAGTAAATGGATTAGAAAGGAAACATTCAGAACAAAAGACCAAGAAAACAAGGAGACATAAGTTCACAATAGTATTGGACAAATATAGAAATAAGGTCAGGGAGTCCTCACTCAGAAAAGATCTAGTAAATTCAATAGATACAATAGTAAACTGAAAAATGGTAAATTACAAATTAATTAAATATTGAAATAGACTGATGAGTCGTTCTTGGGGGGTTTCTCATCCATAATAATATGAATTATTTTAAAACAGAAATAACTCTATTCCCTGTTGTGCTTCTTTCAGAAATTGTACTAATATGTACCAATCTATGATAAAATATGTAATCCAGCATTAAAATAACAAAATAGACACAAAATGTTAGAGTAACTCAGCGGGACAGGCAGCATCTCTGGAGTGAAGGAATGGATGACGTTTCGGGTCAAGACCCTTCTTGAGACTTAACACGTGCAGATGTAATGGTGGATGAAAAGCTAGGCAGCTGCACATTCAAAATACAGTTAATAAAGATTTGAGATGGATGGATACAGAAACAATCGGGACTAGAAAGAGATAAAACTATAATAGTGAAGAAGATCATATATTCAAGTTGGACAGTACATAAAGCTTAGAAGGAGCAGAATTTACAGAGACTTGAGGAAAAACCATATTGGAGCATGCATTGGGAAATGGGCCTGGCCAGGTAACTGGTGTTTCAGTGGAAGAACATTTTAGGAGATCGCAACTCCACAAATGTTAAGATAGTTATATGGAAAAGTCTGGACCTTGGGGGCCGAGTACAGCATTATTAGGCATGAGGTGGGATGAGCAAAGTGAGAGCAGTTGTTATTGGGCAAGTCCACATCCGACATGAGGGAGTCATTTAAATGCAAGCTGAATAGAGTTCAGGACCAGCATGTTCAGGTAAGGAGGAAGGATATGGATGGCAAGATAAGGGCAATTTGGTTGACTAAAGAGGTTGTAAATTTGGTCCAAAAGAAAAAGGAAGCCTGTGTAAGGTTGAGAAAAAAAATAAATTGCACCGGATCTTTGAAGAATATAAGGCAAGCAGTAAAGAAATCAAGTGGGCAATTAGAAGGGCCAAAAGGGGGTTTGAATTGAGATTGGCAAGTCAGATTAACGGAAATTCTAAGGCAATTTATATGTGCATTAAAAACAATAGGGTAACCAGGGAAAAGGTAGGACTGCTAAAGGATAAATGAGGAGATTTATACTTGGAGTCAGAGGATACAGGCAAGGTACTAAACAAGTATTTTGCATCTATATTTACCAAGTAGAAGAAGATGCAGAGTAGTGAGATCAGCATGGGGAATACTAATATGCTAGGGCAGTTTGAGATCAAGGGGATATCGTTGGGGTTCCTGAAGAGCATTAAGATGGATAAATCGCCGACTCCTGATGGGATCTATCTAAGTTATTGAAAGAGGCAAGCAAAGTGATTGCCTCTTTCTATAACAGAATATATAAACACAGTACATAACGGGAGAAAGAAAATTCAGTGTGTATATACACACATGCACACACTCAATAAATAAACAAATATAGTGCGATAATTGTAATAGTCTGTTGTAGTTCAGAGCTTATTTGTTGTCGTGTTTAATAGCCTGATGCCAGTAGGTAATTGTAGGCTGCATATGTAGGTTGCATTGATGATCGTTGTTGTTCCTGTGCTTAGGAAGTCATGTAGAGGTAATCTAGGAAAGTATAGGCTGGTTAGCCTACATGAGCGGTAGGTAGCTATGCGAGAAGATTATTTGGGATAGGATTTACTCGCATTAAGGGGACAGTGGGCTAATTAGGGACAGTCCGCAAGGCTTTGTCCACATTAGATCATGTCTTAAGAACACAATTTAATTTCTGAGGAGGTGACGAAAGTGATCGATGAGGGTAGGGAATGTTGTCTACATGGATGCAGGCTGTCCAGACTTTCCGAAGATTAAGATGCATGGGATGTTCTAGTGTACAAATCATAAACAAGGAGGTATTATCCTAAAAGTTTGAGCAAGGCATCTAAGAATCACAACAGGTATGCATTTTTCCACAAAGTATAATAGAAATATGTAACTTGTTCCACCAAAGGACTGCTGGTACAATTGTAGTACTGCGGCAATGATAGGTTTTTAATAGGTAGAGTTATGATGAAAATATAGATAAATAAAGTTGTTTAGATTAGCCTGTAACCAAATATACATCCTCCCCAGTTTACAAGGGCTCAATTTATGTACAGTTTATCCAAATGAGCATTTGGGAGACCAGTGGGATGGATTTGCCAGCTGTTTCAAGAATGCAGGCATCTTCTGCCGGGTGGGAACTCGGTTTGAGGTTGCATTTTCGACTTGAGAAATGTTCAGATTGCGAACAGATCAGAGGAATGGAACCCCACCATTACTTGGGGGATCTGCAAGTACACAGGTTTCATGAGCTAACTGTGCCAGGTCATTTCATAACATTACTAGTCCATTTTGCAAAACAATTCATGAATTGAAGTCTTTGCCTTGGTATTTCAACTTCAATATAACAAGTCTCCAATGTGAAGCTATGGTGAATTCACATGAATTATCGTTCTTAAACTTGGTTCTTGAATCTCTTACCTCCTTAAACTCTCCTTCATATTTTTTAAACTCTATCAGAAACTCTAGCTCTTGAATCCGTTTATTAGATAACATAACCAGCTGATGAATTCCCTCATCCACTTCGTTATACAATTCTGTTACAGATTCAATCGTATCTCTGTAAGAAAATAATAATGATCAGCGTCAAACAGTTGATTTCCAACAGGACAAAACTTGTTTCACTTTTCTCATTTCTTTCACTCTTGTTACTCTGCTTATCTTGCATTACTTCCTTTATAACAATGTTATTTTAATAAACAATGTACACTTGTTCATTCTTGAAGTTCACCACTTCCCACAAGCTTTGTGTTCATTTTTGGAAGGCTTGCCGTTCAGGATAGCAGTCCCATATTTGGAATCCCAAGTGAATTAAGTGTGAAATTTAGTGCCAAACTGCTAGTCTGCATGAGAAAAAACTCCAACAAGAACAGGAGAAAAGGCTCAGAAATATCTGTTAACAATAAACAAGATAAAGTGGGCTAAAATGCTAATTCACTTTTATCTAGAGATAGTACAGAATTTAAAAAAATTATGAAACAACATAATTTGACACTTGAAGCATCAGCATGTCGCATCACAGATATTAAAGATTTCAATTTTGTCCATTCCTCAGTGAGAAATGAACACCTCAAGTGTGCTATCTGAAGGATTTATTAAAATGTGCTTTTCCTTGGGGAAGAAATAACATTACATGGTCAAATGGACTGAATTGAATAAACATAACATGAGAATACATGCAAAATAAATAATAAAGCTCTGAGCAGATGCATCCCTCTGTTTAATCAGATTGTACTGCATAAGAAGTCAGAAGAGAAAATAATTAAAAAAAATATGGACAATGAAACATTCTTGTTACTTTGCTCCATTTCAACTACTGGGACTACTTGTTGATTTGGTTTACCCACTGAAATTTTGCTAAAGTTAAATATTGAAATTATAATTGGTGCATCAATTACAATAAACAAATAATTTAATAATCTCTTCTTAAAGGGAAACAATTCACATGTTGCACCGAAAGAGGGCAGCAGATTTTTCCTCATTGAGTCTTGCTACTATATATTTAGAAGAAACTCAAAAGCAATACTCATACTTGATCAGTTACTTCTAGACGTAGTGATTTGCTAATTACAGCACAATTTGCTGAAGTATACTATTTAGTGGTAATACTCACAGCCAAAATATGGTAGAAAATCTAAACACCAAACCATTTAAAAAAACTGATATAAAGTGAAAAGCAAGAATGAATCATTTTAACTGTCACAATCTCCAGTCTACAAGTCACACGTGAATCTCTGTAGGTTCCAGAATGTTCATTCATAGAAACATAGAAAATAGGTGGCAGGACAGGCACGTGCCGTCACGGTAGGCAAGGTAGGCACTGCCTACCCTGACTAAAATTATAACATAGTAATTACTAAATATAATTGGTAAAGGCATGGGAGAATTGTGCCTATGTAAGAGATCGATCTCTTAGGTAGACATAATTCTCCGTGCCTTTCATCCGCAGCGCTTGTAACATGTGAAGGTCTGTGCAGCCCACGTGCTGTCAGCGCTGCTTGAAGCCGTCACTTTCAAGCGGGGCTGAAGGCAGCGGAAATTCTGCATTTGCAGCACAGCTCAGGCGCAGCAGCCTACTGCGCATGCGCAGCGCTAGTTTCTTGGCGGGGTTTTCAAATATTGATTGGCTTTATTTTAAGTGTATCTTAAGAAACAGGGAGAGAAGAATGGAGCTCGTGTACTAATGATGTGGTAAGTACATTTCTTGGTAATGTTTTTAAATACTGTATTTCCCGGGGTGTGTGGGTGGGGGGAAGAACTCCTTTCACAGAGTTTGGGGAGTCTAGCCCGGGGTAAAGTTGCGGGGACGGCACGAATGTTGTGAAGGAGGGGAGCAGAATAATGCCACTTGCGAAGCTCCTTGCGCGGAGGCGTGCAATGCCACCGCACTGAGGCTGGGGGGGGGGGGGGGGGGGGGGGGGGGGGGGGGGGGGGGGGGGGGGGGAGAAGTAGCTCGGGTGGCTGAGCGGCTGCCGGGCCGGACAGCGGAACCAGCCTCCACCTTAGCTCCTTCTGCCGCCCCCGGCTCACCTCTGGCAACTCTCCGTCTAAAAACCTCTCTCCTGCCGCTCTCTGGCCTCACTCATGTCCTTAAATTCCGACAGCGAGCGGCTGGTGAGAGGTGTTCCGACGGAGAGCACTGCCAAAGGTGAGCGGGCCGGCAGAAGGCGCTGAAGTGGGGGCCAGTTCTGCTGTCGGGTCCCGGCGGCCGCTCGCAGCTCCCTGAGCTGCTTCTATCCCCCGCTACAGTGCGTGGCTTCGCGCCTGGAGAGCTGCGGTAGCGGTGAGTGAGTTACTGGCAGTATCCCCGACCCCCCCCCTTCTCAGTACTCCTGCCATCCCCACAACTTTACCCCTGGCCCAGACTCTCCACATGCTGTGAAAGGAACTCTCCCTCCAATTGGTCCCTTGAACAAGTATTGTCATTCAATTTGATGACAACTGATTCAACTATTCCCTGTACTCCCGTTTTTCCCACCATCTCTCCACCTGCCATCGCCCTTTACCTCCCCCCCCCCCTACCCACTCAGTAATTCAGAATAAAGGAGACTAGGAAGCTTGGACAAATTGAATTGTTACTGTTTTTATTTTTTATTTTTATTTTTACGGAGAGAACAAACTGCGCATGCGCGGTTTAAATGTTTTTTTAAAGCCGACTGACTGCCTACCCTAAGTAATTACTCATGGCACGTGCCTGGTGCAGGAGTAGGCCATTCGGCCCTTCGGGCCAGCACGGCCATTCATTGTGATCATGGCTGATTGTCCCCAATGAATACCCGTGCCTGCCTTCTCCCCATATCCCTTCAGATAGTCCTTACTGATAATTAAGTAAAACTAATTATTTCAAATAATAACATATTTTTGCTATTACAGTTATTTTGAAAATAAACTATTTTTGTGGCTGTGGACTAGTAATTATTTCCATAAATATATGACCCCTATAGCTATCAGTTTAATATAAATCCAGATACTACTCCAGACGTGTGGGCTCTAGTAATGTTCAATTAACAAAGCTCATTTTAGCTAATATATATACTGTTCTTACAATTGTTCCTTAGTTACTCTGTTTGTTGCTTATGTCTCTTACATACACTGTTTGTGAAGTCTGTTTACAATTAACCCCATTCTGACAGTACATATGGCTCAATCGGGAAAATAAACAAGATTTCACAATTGAATGCAAGGCACATTCTCAGCTTACATCTTGTACTGCCTCTTTTACAAACTAATCCCAAATCAGGAAAGCTTGAAGGTGAAAATTACCTGTTTTCCTTGCTGTTTGAATATGATTTTGTATTGCAAGGTGAAGTTTAGAAATGAAGCTGTTATACTTTCAAATTTAACGGTAACTGGCAGCTTGAAGTATATCAATGGTCATTATCACTAGTAAGATGCAAATATTCCAGGCAAGGTAAAAGTGTATTGCACATCCATAACTGCCTTTGAGAAAGTGATGACAGACACAAAAAACTGGAGTAACTCAGCTGGTCAGGCAGAATCTCTGGAGAAAGGGAATAGGTGACATTTTGGGTCGAGACCCTTCTTCAGAAAATGATATTGAGTTGCTTTCTAGACCCCTGAATTCCCCATGGCGATGATGTATCAGAATGCTCTTAGCAGGCAGTTCTGGAATTTAAATCCTGCCATGGCGGAATTAATTTACTGGACTGGTGACTCTGAGATGCAGGCTAATGTTGCAGACATACAAGTTCAAATCTCATCTCATCAAAAGCTGTGGAGAATTTAAATGAAATTATTGAAACTAAATGAAAAGCCTGTAACTGCAACAATAACTATACTACAGTTCACTATTGTCCTTCAGGAAAGGCAATTTTCTATTTTTATCGGTCTGGTCCATTGCAATGTGGTTGATTCTAAAATGTCCAAGCTAACCACTCAGTTGCAAACATTTTTTAGTACTAAATTACTAATCAACAGGGATGGTAAAGTCTGGTTTGAATTAAAATAACTCATTTTTGAATGAGAAAAAATAGTAAGATTAGAGAACTTACCAGTTTGAAGTTTGATCTTTATTTTTATGAGGAGTTACGTTGAAGGATTATGTGAAGACCCCGCCAGCACGACATTCTTCAAAGCAGCGGTGTGAAATCACAGATAACACAAGTTGAACTAAATATAGTAAGATAAGAGAATTAGAATACCAGTTGACCTTTATGATAGAGGGTGGGAGCGGAGGGCACGTAATCCCTCAACGTAACTCCTCATAAAATAAAGATCAAACTTAAAACTGGTAAGTTCTCGTTTAATCTTATTATTTTACTTCGGAGTCACGTGAGTGACTACGGGAAGATTTCAAAGCTCTGTGATTTCATGCCGTGGAATGAGTCCATGCTCACACACAGCCATAATGACCAATGGAGGAAGTATGTTAACGTATTCAGACATGAATCGGTTGCTGAAAAACAATGATGCATTTATTAACAAATAATAATAATAACCCCTATTTCGGGGTAAAATCATAATACAGAACTCAAAATCGTGTCTGCAAATGTCTCAGGTCTGGCAACGGGTTTATTATAAAATCGTTGAAAAGTTATTTTGTTAGGCCATCCCGCCGTTGCAAGGATGTGGTCCATGGGAACTTCCAACATTCTTGCTGCCGATGTAGCTGCAGCTGGTTGAAAATACCCTTCTTTAGTTTTGATACTAGAGGGTGAGATCCAACCCCGTGGTGTCCTAAGTCCTGTCCCAGGTATGATGATAGGGTACTCCTAGCACAGTTGATGGCACTGTAGCTCAAGCCTTCATCAAAGTGTCAGCTCGCCAAGAATTCCAGCACTTTCGTTATAGTAGCCGTATGGTAAGTGATGTTCGCCCTAGTACAGAATATCTCCCATTTTCTGATATATGAGAGGTATTGTTTCCTGGTGGACTCTCTGCAAGCTACCGTGATGATGTTCATGGTTCGGTCCGACAGTCCAAATTCCAGGAGTGATCTTTTTAGATCCTGCAAATCAACAGGTTTATTCTGTCATGGCACGGGTGACTTTTGCCTGTCACAGGATGAACCATTAAACTCGGGCGTTTGGAGATGGGTATACATGGTTCCAAGACCATGTCGAGAACCACAGGTAACCATGGCTGAGTAAGCCAGTCGGGTACTACCAAGATACTGGATAGGTATATGGACGTGAAGGGAATGGAGGGGTATGGTCTGAGTGCAGGTAGATGGGACTAGGGGAAAACAAATGGTCGGCACGGACTGGAAGGGCCGAGAGGGCCTGTTTCCGTGCTGTAATTGTTATATGGTTATATGGTTATACCCAACGCGGAGTCTTGTTGTATTTTCTGCAAGACCCGACTGATGAGGCAGAAGGGGAGAAATGCATAGAAAAACAATTCCCCCCAGTGTAGCGAGAATGCGTCCATCGCCACTGCCCCAGAGTCTGGTTCCTATGCAACATATGTTGGTAACTGGTGATTAAGTCTGGATGCGAATAGATCGCTATCTGGTGTTCCATACTGAGCTACAATGTCAGTAAATACTTGGTGGTCCAACATCCATTCGGTGTTGTCATTGAATTTGCGTGACCTGGGGTCCGCCACTGTATTGAGCTTACCTGGAAGGTAAGTAGCTGATATCCAGATATTTCTTTTGATGCACCAGTGCCAGATTATATTGACCAATTCATCACAAGATATCAACTTAATTCCACCCATATGATTAATATATGTCACCACGGTGGTATTATCAATTTGTAGGCGAACATGCAGATGGTGCCTGTCCGAACAGTAAGCCCGAAGTCCGTGGAACGCTCCCAACATCTCTAGATGATTAATACCCAGTGCTTGAAGTAAAGTTAACTCATGTGCATTCCATCTACCACCGCAACTGGAGATGGTATTGGTTGCTCCCCAACCGTGAGCGCTGGCATCAGTTTGTAACACAACTGAAGGATTGCCGATTATAATGGGATTAGAGCAATGTCGAGTGTTGTTTATCCAGCATTGCAACTCCAAAACTGCTTTGGCTGGTAACTGCATTGGCCTGCCGAAATGGCCAGCATGATGTTTGAGTGCACCAACCTTTGCCCTCAGTAAATTTTGGTAATGCAAAGGTCCAAATTATGTGGCTGGGAACGCAGCCACGATTTGTCCAATTACCCTGGCTACTTGTTGAATAGATGGTTGACTGATGCAAACAAGGCTGTTGCATGCCTCTATTAAGTCTGTTGCTTTGTCCTTTGGCAAAGTCACAGACATGTGAACAGAGTCAATTGTAAACCCCAAATAGACCATTGTCATAGAAGGTGTTAACTTGGATTTATCTGGATGGATGATAAACCCCAACTTTTCAAATAAGAGCTTGGTGGCTGAAACAGCCAATTTGGCCAACTCCAGTTTTTCCCACAATTAAGAAGTCATCCAGATATGCCATGACAATATGTTTCTGTTTTCGGAGAAACGCCAAGGCTGGTTTCAATATTTTAGTAAATAGTCTGGGGGCTGATGTTAATCCATTAGGCAGCGCTTTATACTGCCAGAGCTGCCCCATCCAGTTACATTTCAGATATCTGCGGTGACCCTTCTCTTTTGGTACTGAATAGTATGCATCTTTTAGATTGATGCAAGCCATGAAGTATCTTTTGGAAACTAATTGTTTGGCAGTAACAAAAGTTTCCATTTTGAAGTGGGTATACTGTACAAAAGTAATCAGCTTTGTCAAATCAATGATGATGCGACATCCACCATCTTTTTTGTTTTTTGTGAAAATATTTGACACAAACTCAAGAGATTCATGTTTGGATTTCTCAATTACTCCTTTTGTATGTAACCTCAAAAGTTCTGCATGACCTTCCAATCTTTCTTTTTGTGAAAGCACGAACGTGCGGCTAGGTGCATGCTGAACCAGAGGGAGGAGTTTGTGAATGAATTCACTGTTGTATCCCTGGATACTTTGCAGTTTAAACGGATCAGAAGTTATGGAACTCCATGCATTCCTAAACAAGCGTAACCTTCCTCCAATCTGTGAATTACACACGCTATGTTCCGGAAGAAACCAGACCCACCTACCTCCATGGTTAAAGGTGGTGCTGTGTTTGTTTCTTCCGTCCTTGCCTCCTTGGGGGTAGAGGAGCTGGGGTGTGGGGTTGGCACATCTTCCACGAAGGCCGTTCTGGGCCTTGGTCTAAAAAAGACCTTTGTCCTGAACGTACGGCCTTGGAGCTATCACCAGCTGCTGTTCTTTCGTTGCAGTATCGTGGCTTGCTGGTGGATGTGTAGGGGTGCTGCCGCCGAAGATGCGAGGTCTTGGCAGTGGACGACGCTTTCATTAGGCCGACGGCTTTTGCCTCCTCGTCGAGGTCTTTGACCTGCTTTGGCAGGTTGTCCCTGAACAGTAAAGTAGGCGGCTGCGTGCTGCTGGTCTTGCACAACCCTGCAAATTTGGGGTTTAAGGCAGGTCGGATCACACTCTTCCTGAAACAGTTTATTTCAAACTGTGCGTTACAGAAGAGTGCCAGGGAGTCTTGTTGTTCTTCCGACATGTCCTTGCCATCAACTGACCTGGCAAATGCCGTTATTCCGGAAGCCAGCAGTTTAAGGATCTTCTGTATCTTTATTTCCTGGGTTCTGATGCCAACACCGATGTTTCCCCCGATCGGGTTGTTCACCGCAGGAACATTGAGGGAAACACAGTTCTCTGGTGCTAAGTACTTAGCAGCTGTGTCACTCATGGCCTGTTCCTGCAGCTGGTTGGTGGTGAGGTAGTTGATGCTAGCTGCCAGCTGCGGCAGTAACGGCTGTCCCTTTTGCGAGGGCATCGCAAATTTGGAGACCATGCCGAGCAGCTCTTGTTGTTCCTGCACCCCTAGCACGCTGGAAGTGTCTTCAGCCAAACCCCCATGTTCAGAGTCAGCACAGTATTGACTCCTTATGCTCCCCATCCTCCCCTGTAAAAGGTGCTGCCGTGGGTGTCCGAGGAGGCCCACGGTGACAAGACACCGTTTGTTGGAGTATGTCACATTGCAGCGGTTGCCCCATCAACCGCTGCATGCGAGATAAACAGCCACTGTCGTTACCCTTCCAAGTCTCCGGGCTTATCCGACTTTCAGGTGGCCTTACCGCCAGTCCGAGGTACACCTACGGGCTGTAGCGGTGCCAAGTTGGGGGCTGCTGACCACATGGTTGGCAGCCCTGGTGAAGTGGGCCGCTGCTGACTGCCCGCATTCCCGCGGTCCTCCGCAGTCAATTTCGCTGCGGTCCGTTTGGACTTCGTCCTAGACTTGTCCATAGTTCCTTTTGCTCCGTATAAGAAATTTTGCAGAGCAGCCAAAAACAACCTCAGAATAGTAAAAACCTACCTGCAGGTCCGTTTTAAATCTACCGCTGGAGGAGCGACGCTCCTCCCGCCTGTCGTTGCGCAATGCGTTGGACGATATGGCGCATGCGTGCTGGCGGGGTCTTCACATAGTCATTCACGTGACTACGTGATATAAAATTATTTTCAATGCTTCTATAAACTCTACGTAGTCAAGAAAGCACACTGGATCAGCAAATCACAAAGTGCTCTTCTAATCTGTGCAGTTGGATTGTTGTGTGTGCAACATTTCCCTTTAAATAAATGCTGTAATAGCATGCTGCAATGTATGAACCTTCATTACATGTCCTTAGAATGTGTGCCTATTTTGTTTATTCTCCATCCTTAGATGTCTGAGAGGAACATGGTGATCCATCTTTAAAATCTCAGGTACAGATATTCAAAGGTGCATGTTGGTATTGTTCCAGGCAAGTCACAATGAAGGGCAATCAGTGTGCAAATTCCAGTACTGTGCAGTGTGAAAAGAAAAATATGCGCCTGTCATCCTTATCTTTCTAAGTGGACATTGTGGGTTTGGAATGGGCAGTCTTGCAAAGGTCATAATATCAACAGCATGGTTAGGCTAGATAGGATTTAACCAGTCAATAAGTCTGATATTAACCAAATGTGACTTAGTCAATATTCAGTCTTGATTTGGTCACCACCAAAAATCCTCATCACTATTCCTTGACATTCAATGTAATTGCCATTGTTAAACTAACTTTCAAGAGGCCTCCAAAGACCAAAAACTAATTTGCTTAAAAATGATGTCTGCAATAAAATAGGCATTCAAAAGTGATTTGCTAAATTTCTGATTCCCTGAAGTCTTTTCATCATCCTTACAGCGTAAGCATGAATGTGATGGAATGCTATCTGCTTGAAGATCATGAAGTTGAATCTATCAAAGACAAAGCATCCCACATTTTAGTATTATACCCATTACCTTAAACATTGATTATATCCATTATTGAGGCACTGTGGCAGCAATGCATATTATCCATATTGTAATTCATGTTACCAAATACATATTGGCAAAGTGGGACAGCTGGTAAAGCTACTGCCAAATAGCGCCAGAAATCTGGGATCAAACCTGACCTCAGATGCTGTCTGCATGGAATTTGCACATTCTCATGTGACCACGAGTTTCTTCCGGGGGGTCCGGTTTCCTACCACATCCCAGACAGGCTGGCTTGTTGGTTAATTGGCTGCTGTAAATTGCCCTTAGTGTGTGCGGAATAGATGAGAAAGTGGGACAACATAGAACTAGTGTGAACAGGTGATCAATGTTTGATGTGGACTCTGTGGGCCGAAATGCCTGTTACCGTGCTGTGTCTCTAAACTAAATTCATCCATGAGGTGCAATACAAAACCCGCTATTTTGACTGCCAAGAAAGAAAAGGGCAGCAGGCGAATAGGAACATGACCACCATACTACACACCTTGCAAGTATAATCAATGTTCTCACTCTCACGTTGTCTGCACTCTAAAGCACCATAGAAAACATTTTGAGAATACCTTCCCCAGAAGGATTGCAGCCATTTATGAATGTGGCCCTTCACTAGGAAAGGAGGAATGCACAATAAATGTTGGTCCAGCTAAGGGCAACATCCATGGTAATCATGATGTCATTTAAACTAATCACCTCCACCTGCACGTGATACAAATTAACCTGCAAATAGCTGGAAATCTTAAACTTTCTATTGTTTTTTACAACAGATTGTTGTGTATATAAAGCTGAGTATAAAAAATCCAGAAGAGGGTGTGAGTGATTTAGTTAATGATGGCAACTTTATCTTTCTCACTACAGTAAAACTCTAAAAATTTGCAAACTGACTTTTCATAAATTCTGGTAGTTTCCCTTTCAACTCAACAGAGCCCCATTTCCCAATTCCCTTTCAATCGTGTTTCCCACACGCCTTTCAACTTATTGAGTTAACTGAATTTTTTTTTTTTTAAATGAAGTAAAATTCTGTGGTGCATTAATAAGGGTGACATTCAGTCGTCAGGAAAATCTGCCACTCAGACACAACTAAGTCCTGAAGATAGACCCAAAATGCTGGAGTACCTCAGCGGGACAGGCAGCATATCTGGAGAGAAGGAATGGGTGAAGTTTCTGGGTCGAGACCCTTCTTATCTCTCTCTTAAATATTTCTTGTTTCCCTTATCCCTAAGCAGTTTGAAGAATGATCTCGATCTGAAACGTCACCCATTCCTCTCCAGAGATGCTGCGTGTCCAGCTGCGTTACTCCAGCATTTTGGGTCTATCTTCGATTTAAACCAGCATGTACAGTTCCTTCCTACACAACTAAGTCCTGATTGTGCCGGATTATTGGATTTTGCAGAGTTAGCTGGAGGAAATCTCTGATCACTCAATTGTGGAAATTGGACAATCAATCTAACAATCAATGTAACAAATTACGGAAAATTGACAGCTAGAGAGTGGAGATCTTAACTGTTCCTCCTGAATCATCTGCATAGATTTCTCTATTTTTCTCAGATCATCATGTCTGGAGTCTTGCAAGGATCTATCCTTGGCATCTTTCTAATTATTTTCTATTTGTTAATCTTGACAGCAGAAGAGAATATCAGTTTCAACATAAATATTGATTGGGGCGAGACTGTAACCTTCACTGTCACATGGTCCACCCTATTTCGACGAATGCAATCAATCTGGTGTGCACAATCAAATAAGATCAAAGAGAACAAGTTGTCCTACAACTTTAGGCTGTGCACGCCATACGCAAGAAGAAGAAGAACATAGATATTGGAGATGACCTATTCTATTTCTCACACCTTCTCTCCAACTGTCCATCATTACTGGTGGGGAATCTGGTAATATAAACATGATCATTGGACAATTGTCCTGCTACCAATCTTTAATCCTCCATCTTGTTCTTCCAGATAACTCTGAGGAAGATTGATTTCAATGGCTTTGATTTTGAGTTTCAAACAGTTCAGAGCTACAAGTTCCTTGGCGTTAGTACTACCAGCCAATTGTCGATGACCTGCCACATTAATGAAACAGCCAAATGAAGGCACACCAATTCCCCTACTTCCCGAGGAAAATTGGCACATATACCCCCGCCCTCTACATTCCGTGAGGGAGGGGCACTCCAGCGCACCCGAGTGACATCACAATACACTTGCAAGGCAGGACAGGTCTCTCCAGAGCACTCGCGTGGCGGCCGCTGCCACCGCCCGGCATCTGGTGGTGAGGGTGGAGCAGTGGACCCTGGTTGAAGCCGAGCCTGGTGCTCGAGCTGGAGTGAAAGCCAAGGCCGGGACAGAAAAAAAAAGCCGCCGCTGGAACCAAGTCAGGGCAGGGCCAAGTACGAGAACCAGGCTGAGTTCCAGGCCCTGGCGCTGTTCTATGACCTGGGTAGGTCCTGGGGCAGGGAATGGAGTGAGGGGAGGAGGATGAGGGAAATGAGTAGGAGGGAGATGGGGTGGGGAATGGGGTGGTAGAGGGAGATGTGGGGTGGGTGGGGGGGGGGGGGGCGGTGGAGGGAGATGCCCCTCCCTATCTACCCTCATTCCCACCCTATCTACCCACTCCCTGTCCCTCCCTCGCCCTTTCCCTCTCTACCCTCCCTTCCCCTACTCTACCCCCCTCCCTTTCTACCCCCTTCCTCTCTACCCCCCTCCCTCTCTCCCTCCCTCGCACTCTCTCTCTACCCTCCCTCCCTCCAACTCTACCCCCCTCCCTCTCCCTCCACCTCTTCCCTCTCTGCCCCTCTCCCTATCTACCCCCTCCTCCTAGCCTCCATCCCTTCTCCCCTCCCTCTTACCCCTCATTCTCTAACCCCTCCCTCTCCTTCTCTACCCCATCCCCCTCCCTCTCTACCCCCTCCCTCTCTGCCCACCCTCCCTCACGCCCTCTCCCACTCTACCCTCCCTCTCTACCCAATCTCCACCTCTACCACTCCTCCCTCTCCACCAGCCCTCCCTCTCTAGGGATTGAAGATGGAGGGTGAAGAGGAAGAGGAGGGAGTGCTGGGGGAATGAGGAGAAATGAGGCGCGCCTGAGGAGTTGGGGGCTATGCACAAGTGGTACAATATTGCGTTGGGGGAACGGGTGAGTGGTGGAATCTTACGTTGGGGGAAGCAGAACCAAAGGGTCTGCACTTAGCCTGCATATTAATGCCTTCTTCTATGTCACAACGGGAACCCATCAGTCGTGCCTGCGTTGTTGGGAGCTATGGGTTGAGTGGCAGAATATTGCATTCAGGGACCAGCCCTCCCGTGGGACCCGCCCCCACCCCGCTCATTGGGGTCCCACTTGGTCTAGTATTCACTATAAATGAGAATATTCACATGAGGATCCTGTAATTCCACCTTAAACATGCTTAAGCATACCAATAAATATAGAAAAAAGGTTAAAAGTTGGGTTCTTGACTTTCTTGAATGTTAACTTCAAATCGATTGTAAAGTTTTTTGCCACCACCACTACAATGGCCAAGCCAAAATAATATTCGCCCTGGAAACTTTGCAATAGTTTGAGGTTATTTGAGGGGGGGGGGGGGGCGCGGACTGCGGCGTCACACACACTAGCCACCCCCCACAGATGGGGGGAGGGAGTGGGCGGAGAGGGGGGTAAAAGGAGGGGGAGGGTGGAGGGGGGGCAGAGGAGGAGGGGGGAGAGAGGGGGAAGGAGGGAGAGAGAGAGAGAGGGGAATAGAGGGAGGAGGGGAGGGGGAGAGAGGACGGGGGGTAGAGAGGAGGGGGAGAGAGAAGATGGGAGGGGGAGGGGAGAGGAGGAGGGGAGAGAAGGAGAGAAGGAGAGGGGAGAGGAGGAGGGAGGGGAGGAGAGCAGCATGCGGCGAGTGGGCTGCTGGACCCACGGCGAGCAGGTGGCGGGGACTCGAGGGAGGCAGCGATCTGAGGATGGTCAAAAGCAGCGGAGGGCCGGCCGATCGTGGCTTTCGCGAGGGGAAGCCCACCCACCCACGTGACAGCCGGCCGAGTGGGAGGAGCAGGCTGCTGGGCCCACGGCGAGCGGGCGGCGGACATTCGAGGGCACAATCTGAGGACAGTCAAAAGCAGCGGAGTCGATTGCAGGTTGCAGGGGGGGGGGGGGGGGGTTACGCAACTCGCAACTCTTGGAAAATAGTGGCCAGCAGGCTGCGCGTTGAAAACTCTGCACAGCTGGCCGCGAGGAGCATAGCCAGTGTGACATCATCAGCTTGTTAGCTTTAGCTAACGAATTAGCCCACGTGCCATCAGCGCTGCTTCAAGCCGTCAATGACAAGCGGGGCTGAAGGCAGCTGAAATTCTGCCTTTGCAGCACTGCGCAG
The DNA here is from genome assembly GCA_035221665.1 of Okamejei kenojei. Classification (NCBI taxonomy): domain Eukaryota; kingdom Metazoa; phylum Chordata; class Chondrichthyes; order Rajiformes; family Rajidae; genus Okamejei; species Okamejei kenojei. The sequence continues at coordinate 14,197,842 of CM069147.1, forward strand.
GCGCAGCAGCCTACTGCGCATGTGCAGCGCTAGTTTCTTGGCGGGGTTTTCAAATCTGGATTGGCATTATTTTAAGTGTATCTTAGGAAACAAAGAGAGAAGAATGGAGTTTGTGTACCAATAATGTGGTAAGTACATTTTGTGTTTATGTTTTTAAATACTGTATTTCCCGGGGTATGGGGATGGGGGGAGTGCTCCTTTCACAGTGTTTGGGGAGTCTGGCCCGGGGTAAAGATGCGGGGAGGGCACGAATGTTGTGAAGGAGGGGATCGGAATAATGGCACTTGCGACACTCCTTGCACGGGGGAGGGGGGGGGCCAAGCAGCTCGGGTGGCTGTGAGAGGCATTACAGCGGAACCGGCCGCCACCTCAGTGCCTTCTGCCGGTCCCCTCTCACCTCTGGCAGCTCTCCATCTAAAAACATCTCTCCTGCCACTCGCTGGCCTTACTCATGTCCCGCAAATCCTTAAATTCCAACAGCGCGATTGAGGTTACTCGGCTGTGGGAAATTAAGGATTAGCGGGAAGCGGCTGACATGAGCGAAGTCGGCAAGCGACAGGTGAGTTGTGTTCAGACGGAGAGCACTGCCAGAGGTGAGCTGGCCGGCAGAAGGCGCTGAAGTGGCGGCCAGTTCTGCTGTCGCGTCCCGGCGGCTGCTCGCAGTTCCCCGAGCTGCTTCTGTCCCCGGCTACTGTGCGATGGCTTCGCGCCCGGAGCCCGGAACGCCGCGGCAGCAGTGAGTGAGCGAGTTACTGGCATTATCCCCGACCCCCTCCTTCTCACTCCTGCCTCCGCGCAACTTCACTCCTGGCACTGACTCTCCACACGCTGTGAAAGGAACACTTGGACCCTTGAACAAGTGTTGTCATTCAATTAGATGACAACTGATTCAACTTTTCCCTGTACTCCCGTTTTTCTCACCATCGCTCCACCTGCCATCATCCTTCACTCCCCACCCATTCAGTAATTAAGAATAAAGGAGACTTGGAAGCCATGGAAAAATTGAATTGTTACTGTTTTTATTTTAATTTTTACGGAGTGAACAATCTGCGAATGCACGGTTTAATTTTTTTTAAAAAGCCGACTGATTGCCTACCCTGAGTAATTACTCACGGCACGTGCCTGCTAAGAGACATCCCGAGCTCCGACGTACCCGCAATGTACATTCTACGTGCTTAACACGAGTTTTTTTTTTAAACTCGGGAGAGCTCTTGAATTAGCTCGTACAGTGGGGCAGCCCCTTGAGTGTACTTTTCCCCTTATGGACGGATGCTGCACCTGTAGTAATTGTGTTGAGGATACCAAATTTTGTGTACACTTCATTTTGTAGGAGAATTTTTATTGTTACCTGAACATTCCTGTTCCAGGGATATATAACTCCTCTTTTCTCAGTCGAGCAATGATCAATCCGCCTTCAAGCTGCAATTTAACCAAACTTGCATCTTCCAGTACATTCTTCATTAGTTGCTTATACTGCTGCAAAAAAACACTGGCCTCCTGTTAACAAAGTTAAATTATATTCCCAGGTCACTAAAGATTTATATTTGCAAAACACCCATCAGTCAATATCATCACATCAATAAACCAGAATGCACTCAATATTCCAAAGGGTTCTCGCCAACGTCTTGTGCAATTACAACATGATATCCCAATTTTACTTCGGAGTCACGTGAGTGACTACGTGAAGAAGCCCCGCCAGGCGCATGCACGTCATTACGTCGACGCATGTCGCATTGAATGGAGCTGGAGAGCGCTGCTCCACCAGGGTAAGTAGAAAACCTCGCAGGTAAGTTTTTAAAACTTCCAGCGAGACTTAAGCTCCGTAAGGCTGGCTTGTGAGTCAGCAGGAGCCTGTACAGTGGGAGGAGCAAGCGTGGGCCATGCAGCATTGCGGTGCCGGTTCCGATACCGGTGGCCGTTATTCCGTAGTTAATACCCTCCAGCTGCTAGTCGTACGGGCTGAGGCCACAACGATAGGGAAGCAGACAAGGTCTGCTCTGAGTATGTGTTACCAGATGCAGTTCTTTAGTTGATGTATGATCAAGATATGTGCCTTACAAAACTTCTCATCCCTGCTCTGAGAAAACAAGCAGGTTGAATACGAAGGGGGTTGATTCTGGGAGACTGTCAGAATCTATAATTCTAAACATGAACATGTATGATTATGCACAAATACACAAGAAAATGTAAAGAAGTTACTCTCCTCCAAGAGAGGACAAGAATGTGGGGGAGACTCGAAATGGAGAAAATGCTCCACACTTTACTCAGTCAAGGGTCCAAAGACCCAAAGATCCCAAGATCCCAGGCAGCCTCTGAAGGAGTTCCATACACTGAGTAAGGTGCCTGTAAAAAAAATGGGAATCTGACTCTCCAGTGCCTTGTTTAGGTCTGGATGAGGTCTCCCTAGAGCAAGACTCGGGAGTACCAGGGCAGGAGGAGACTGACCCTGAAGCTGGTGTCCCTACTTATGTGTACACACCAGAGCACAAGAGCCACGCTCCGGGTGTTCCCGATGTAGCATCAAGTTTGCTATAGCGGTATGGACTTGTGAGGCTATGGATGAGACCTGGCTGCCAACATTATTTGGTTTCTCACCTGCTCCAAGAAACTGTTATGACTGAAACAGTAAAATATATATTTAACACCGTCTATTGTGCCTCGCTCAGGGTGCCAACAGTAAACTCAGTAATTTGGGCACCCATGAGTGTAACGATGCGAGGGCAGGAAATGTGTTTCCAGCATGTCCTCTAGCTGATATCAGTTGGCATCACTGCATTTGGGGAAGACAATCAAGGGTCGATAAATGTCCAAAACTTATAAAGACATGCTTGTGTTACTCTGCAGTGCCTATTCGAACCTAATTGTATGATGAAAATTGCCATTTGGTCAACATTATACCCAAAAATGCAGGACTATGTAGGGCAACAATAACCAGATTAATTATTGGTGAAAATCTGCCAAAATAATTCAGGATCTTCTAGTTCATTTACGGAGGTACAGGAACTTCATTCCATCACACATAGAAGTTCTTGGGTACAACCTCTGGTTGGGTGTAAGATTAAAATTGTTTTATAATAAATGATGCTGCATAATATTGATCGGTTTGGTGTTTGCTGCACCAGAAACTCGTCAGGTAGAAAATATATTCCCAGACAGAAGAAGATGGGGGTTGCAGAATCATTCTGGACCTCACAAACTAAATTCATATGTTCAGTATAGGCATTTAATAAAGTACACCTTCAACACTGTAACGCAGTTGTTATCACAAGACTGCGATATGGTTACTATAGACGTTAAAAAAACAAAAAAACCTTATTATTCAGTACCAATGCATCATTATCGCAGGTACTTTAAGTTAATTCAATGGGTCAGCTGAGGCAATTTAAAGAATTACCTAATGGGTTAACTTCAGCTCTCAGGCTGTTCACAAAATTATTGAAACCAGCACTGGTGTTAATGAGAGCTCAGAATCACATTGTAATGGCTTATCTAGAGGATATGTTCATTGTAAATGTCACTCAGGAAACAGCTGAAGAACTGGTTTCAGCAGCCATAAGCCTATTGAAAGGCTAGGGTTCTGTCCATCCAACAACATCTAAGTTACAGCCATCCCAAACAATTGATTATTTGGGGTTTGTCATTAATTCAGTTGATGTGTCAGTAACTTGGTAACAGATAAGGTTGGGGATATTACAAATGTCTGTACTTGTCTCGCTGAGAGACCTTATCCCTCCATCCGAGAATTAGCTACGGGTATTGGTAAAATAGTAGCAGCATTCCTGCTATCGAGTTTGGACCTCTGCATTATCAAAGTCTGCAAAGAGCCAGAGGACAAGCACTAAAAATAAAAAAAATAAAAAATAAAAATATTTATTTTTAAATTAAAAAGCGTGCAGGTCATTTGATAGGTCCATGCAGTTACCAACTAAAGCTTTAGCTGAATTGCAATGGTGGATTCCCAATGTTGCACAGGCTACTAGAAAATATTTTGGTTCAGCAACCTTCAGTGGTATTACAAACTGATGGGAGTGCTCTCGGATGGGGAGGTAAGGACAGTGCCACCAGTTGGTCTGTCCAAGACGATTAATTCTCCTCACACATGGTATCAATTATTTGGAGTTATTGGGGGCGTTTTATGCATTGATAGCTTATTGTTCTACAATGAATGACTTGCATGTTCAATTATAAGTAGACAATACCACAGCTGTGGGAGAGACAATATTGTGGCAGACAACAGATCACGAAAGTTCAATGACAATACAGAATGGATGTTAAATCCAGAAGTTCAAAAAGATTGTCAGTCGGTATGGGTACCAAATATTGATCTGTTTGCGTCCAGATTAAATCTCCAGTTGCCTAAATATGTCATAGGAGCCAGACCCAGGAGCAGTAGCGGTGGATGCATTCTCGCTACATTGGGGAAGTATAGTCTTCTATGTTTTCGCCATTTTGCCTGATTAGGCAATGTCACCAAAATAGAGCAAGACTCCGCCGCGGGCGTTTGGTGGTTCCAAACTGGTCTACACAGCCATTGTTCCCATTGGTGCTCAGAATGATGACTCAGCCATTCATGACAATCCCCAGCTGCAGTATTGTTGGTACATCCAGTACAGGAGAAGTCATCCATTACATGATCGTATTAATTGTTAATCTGCAGGTTCTGATGAACTGTCAGATAGGACAATGGATGTTATAACTGCAGCTTGGAGAGATAGCACTAAGAAACAATATATGTCTCATATAAGGAAATGGGAAATCTTCTGTATACAGTCAGGACATGCCGCTCGACCAAATTCTAGAGGCCGCAGGATGGTCTAAAGTAGTAACTTTTTCTAGATTTTATGATAAACCTGTTATCATACTGCAAACATATCGGATGTATTGGAGTTCCTTGCTATGTTGCACCTGAGATATATTGCCATTAATAGTGCTTGGAGTACTTTGTCCTCCTATTTAGGACAATTTTCAGAACGACAATCTATCAGGTCTCACCCGTTAATATCCCGATTTATGAGAGGAATTTTAATAAAATCCTACCAAACCCAGATATACAGAAATCGGGGATGTCAGTATAATTCTCACATTGCTTCGGCAGTGGGCTCCAATTACGTCACTGTCTTTTCAGAACTTAATATTTATAGTGGTTATGCTCATACCATTAGTTTCAGCACAATGATTTCAAACATTACAAATGTTGCACTTAGATTGTATGCAGTTGTCTGTAGATAAAATAACTTTTTATGTGTATGATCTAAGCAAGCAAAGCAAGCCAGGAAAGGCTGGAACCAACATAATCTTTAAAGCATACCCTGTCGACCAAACATTGTGTGTGGTTAAGCATCTGACTCAATATATTAAAGTAACTAAGAGTCTCCGAGATTGTGAGTCACCAATGCTCATTACCCACAAAAAAAAAGCGACAGTACAAACTATTCTAGATGGTTAAAACAGGTTCTGTATTAAGCTGGAGTTCACACTCATGTGATAAATCTCAACTCCTTAAGGACGTGCCGCTCGACCAAATTCTAGAGGCCGCAGGGTGGTCTAAAGAAGTAACTTTTTCTAGATTTTATGATAAACCTGTTGTCACAGTGCCAGGGTTTGCACATGCTATGTTGTGTTCTGTTCAATTTGTTTGCTTTGTTTCATATCATTGTTTCATATCATTTGTTGTAATTTTCCCCTGGGATAGAGGGGTTATTACTTTCCTTGGTATTATTATTAACATAGTTATTGAATAATTTGAAGCAATGTTCAATATATTATTTATTCACTACTGTGTCAACTGAAGCAATGTGTCGTATGGAGTGAATCTACGGCATGAAAATCACAGAGCTTTAAAATCTTCACGTAGTCACTCACGTGACTCCGAAGTAAAATAGAAGATCAAGCTTCGAACAGGTAAGTTCTCGTTTAATCTTTATTTTATGAGGAGTTACAATGAGGGATTACGTGCCCCCCGCTCCCGGCCCTTATAATCTAAAGGTTCATCTGGTAGTTCTAGTCTTCTGTAAGCCTTACTATCTTACTTCGGTTATCGGTTTCTGTGTTTTTCACGCCACCGCTTTGAAGTATGACGCGCATGCGCCTGGCGGGGCTTCTTCACGTAATCCCTCATCGTAACTCCTCATAAAATAAAGATCAAACTTCGAACAGGTAAGTTCTCATTTAATCTTACTATTCTTGTACTCATTATCCCTAGCGATGAAGGCAAGAGTGCCATAAACCTCCCTCACCACCATATCTAGCCCAGTTTCCACTCCCAGGGAACGTCTATTCAGTCGAATGTCTATCTCCCGTGAAGGAGACTGTGAGATCAAAAGAGCGGAGGGTGGTGTCGGAGATGGTCCAAGTGAATTTGAGTGCAGGATGTAAAGTGGTGGTGAAGTTAATGAAGTCCATGAGTTCTGCAAGGGTGCAGGAGGTAGCACCGATGCAGTCGTCAATATAACAGAGCTAGAGTTCGGGTAGCAGGCCATGTACGCCTGGAACAGGGATTGTTCAACGTACCCTACAGAACCATCCAATTTCCCTCTACTAACACGCTACTCCGCCTAGCGGAACTGGTCCTCACCCTTTACAACTTCTCCTTTGACTCCTCCCACTTCCTCCAGGTCAAAGGTGTAGCTATGGGTACCTGCATGGGCCACAGCTATGCGTGGCTTGGTAGGGAACAATAAACAATCCCAAGTAACTCCAAGCCATTGCGGACAAAGTAGCCTCCTTGATTGGATCCCCAGCCACCACCGTACACATTTATCACTTCGCCACTGGCGCAGAGTGACAGAAGTGTGTACCACCTACAAAATGCACTGCAGTTACTTGCCAAGGAGACACCAACAGCGTCTTCATTTTGTCAGCTGTGCCACAAGGAAGGGCTTAAGGTGTATATGAACTTCCCCTCCAAGTTGCAGGGCATGACGACTTGAAAATAGATGACTATTTCTTCACTGTTGGTAGGTCTAAATCCTGGAACTCCTTACTCAACAGTATAGTGGACATACATTCATCAGAAAAACTATTGCAGTCCAGGGAAATGGCTTACCATTACCGTCTCACGGCATAATAATAGTTGAATAATAAATACTGTCCTTGTCAGCAATGCCCAAATCTCTCAAAATGAATAAATTATAAAACAGTTAGGCTAACTGCAGTTGAACAGTTTAATCAAATAATCTATTATTTAAAAGAACTGAAGCATTTAATGACTGAATAGAGCAAAATGCATAGATTTTTTATCAATTTGGCATTCTCCAGCAGGGGTGGGAAGCCCTTGCAGGACTTTCTTTCTGCAAAACTGTGGTTACTGTACAAAGGCTGCTGTAAATGAAAATTATAAAAATGCTTTAGAATATTAAATCTTAACAATTACCTCAGCAGTTTCTGGTGGTCTATTTGATCTCAAGCTCTCTATGTTGCTCTGGATAAAACTATTTGCACCTTTGCATCCCTGCATAAGCTGTTCCAGTTTCTGTAGTGACACAAATTTGTTGAAAATAATTAAAAACAATCTTTACTCACAAAATATCTTTCAGATAACATATAGATGAAATCAATAGAATATTTCAGACATATTATCTACAATCTAGATCTAAATAAAGTTTATTATCTTTGATAAATATGTCATTTTGCCATAATATTACTTTTATATTCTTAATGGGTGAAATAAAGTGTATGTTGTAAGCAGATTATTCACCTTATTTTTCATTTGATGGGGATAAGTAACTAACAAAAAGGAAAGAAGGCTTTTGAGAGATGTTTTTTACTTTATGTAGGTGACAATGTCTCTTAGAAGTCATAGTGGGCCTTATTAGGATTGTATCTGTGTTTGTCTGCAATTTTTTTTCCATACAAATAATCCACTGCTGAAAAACATATATGGAGTTAAATTGCTTGTGTTGATTGAAGAAGAAGTGTGCATCTCAACCAGTCGTTGAAATCACTCTACAAGCTTTTAAAATTGCTGGAAGGGTGAGAGTTGGTGCTCCAATTTTTGGACACAGCTCTGTAGAACTTTGCTAATGGGTAGAGAAGGCAAGAGGGCCTTCTCCTACTGATGGCAAGGAAACACACGAGATAAGTATTAAAATATAGTGGGAAGAAAGTCCAAACAAAGTTAACCATAGGAGCAAAAATCCTGGAACATGTTCACAAAGTCACATAATGTTTAATGAACTCATACTCCACATCAAGAACATAGAACAGTCAGCCCACTAAGTCCAAACCGAACATGATGCCAAATTAAACTAATCTCTTCTGCTTGTAATTGATCCATATCCCTCCATATCCATGTGCCTATCTAAACCGTTCTTAAATGCCCCTATCATATCTGCCTCCACTACCACCCTTGACAACGTGTTCCAAGCATCCACCACTCTGCGCAAAGTAATTTGCCCCGCACATTTCCTTTAAGCGTTGCTCCTCTCACCTTAAAGTTAGGCGCTGTTGACTTTGAGATTTCCATCTTAGGGTAAAACGTTGACTACCTACTCTATGTCTCTCATTATTTTATGTACTTCTATGGGGTCTTGGTTGGTTTTAGCTGAAAATCAGGGCTTTTGTTGAGCCAGAATCATATTCTCCTCAGCATAGAAAAGTTGTAACTTGATAAATGTCAAGATTGAGGTCAAAATCAGCACTGACTTTCAGCCCCATTCCTCAGCTTCTATTGCAGAATATGGTGCCCAACATCTGAGCGTGACATTGGGACCTCATATTTTTCCAATGCAAATTCAAGTAAATCTGCAAACCTAAAACTCTCCTTACATCAATCTCTAAAACACCAGTCGTTGACGAACCTTTCCTGAATAGCAAGTTGGTGTGATGCAGGGGTGGGCTTGTGTTGGGAGACTTCTTTTTCCATCAAGTGTTCCTGTCCCTGTATATGATTAACACACATCTTAAGCCAGATTACTGTGCTCCAATTTGGCAATGTTATGGTCACATCAGTGTCTTCTGAGGAGGGCTGGTAATCACTCTGTCCACTCAACATACTTAAAAGCACCATGCAATATAGATGGTGCCATTTTAACTAATATGTCGGTCAGCACAATTCGGATTAATTACGTAGGCTTCCCATTTCATGGAAGTCTGATAGCTTAATTCTGGACAGTGAAGGCATAGTTTACCATTAAGCATTGGAACTGAATCTTCTCAATTCAGTTCCTGGTTTGCATTTATTTATACATTTAGAACACAAGATTAGTGAAGCAGTATATTTTATCATCGAGCCTCTCTGGAAAAAATAGTTAATCAAATATTTGACCAGTGATTCCTATTGGAGAATTGAACATATAAAATTCATATTCCCCTTGCAGTAAACATTTTAGGGACCATATAGCAATTTTCAATGAACTTCCACAAAAAACATCCTGGAAAGGACTGGTATAAATAAAGTAATGCAGAAACTGAGAAGTTGTCATCAGCAATTCACTGCTGGCCAGTAGGTTGTGCTCTAAACCAGACATGAACATTTTACACTCACTGAAGAATTCTGTGTTATGTCCTCGGGATGCAGGCATTATTATGCATTTAATATGAATAGATTGGAAGTGCTCCAAGAGTTTCAAATTACTGTTGGTGATGTAAAAATAGTTTCTCAAAGGTCACTACATTCAAAAATATTCTTAAAACTTTTCATGAATTGTTAAAGTACATTATGGCTTGTTAACCTTTGACATTTTTCAGATCTTTAGAAGCATTATTAATTTTTCATGCCATTTACTTTTGGCTGTCCCTACATGATGCTCCCCAATATAAAAACAGAACTTGTAACACAGTGCCTTACCACAGAGAATACTGGCAGGTGTATTACTCGGATGACCTCTAAAGACACTGATGCCTGTCACTGATTGTTAAATCTGCCCCAATATTCAATCTATTATAAATCACTAACATGCTGTTCTGTTCACATTTACAAGGATGACTAGATGAAACTTCCTCAGCACAAATGCAAACATACGCTAAAAATGTTATGATCTAGTTGTTATCTCTTGCAAGTTGAGAGGTTACCTTGTTAAATGTCTAATTGCACCAAGCAATATACTATAACGAGCAGTCAAGTTTAAATAAATAATGTCTGTCACTAACGTGCATTTGAACGTGTCAAATTATTTCTAGTAATAGAAAATAAAGAAAATTGCTCCATACATATCATGTCAATGGAGTAAGCAAAATGGCCAAAATCAGTATGCCTTTGTTTGGCTAGAAAAGAGATTGCACTTGCACCAATTGTATTTTCTCTTTTGATAATGCACAGTAGGCGGAGGTGCAAAAATGGAAGCCTTCAGATATTCCACATTGGCCAGCCAACTTGCTTTTATCACGCTGTCTTGATCATTCAACTGCATTTATCATGGAAGATATCTCCATCTGCTACTGTCTACATTTCCCAGAATTTAAGTATTACAAAACCTAAATTAATGGGAACAGTTTGAATTTATTTATAATTGTTTTTTGTTTTGATTTAAAAATTTATGCAATGCTTATTTATTTCTTCCTTCTTTTCTCGATGAGATTATGTCCTACTGCCAGCAATGACCAGACACCAAAACGGCAGACAAATTTTATTTGACATATTGTGGTCTTTTTTTAATTTGATGATTGCATCCAGCATTTAATTTGCATCAAATTGTGTATTCAACTGTCACTCACCAAGCGGAAGCACATCCAGTTACTGTGACAGTAGACATAAGTTCCATCAAATTCTGGTGGCAGCTGATTGTTTTCTATGTGTTTGTGTAATGACTTCAAAGCAGTAAGCAGTTCAAACTGTGCAAAGAAAAGGAGGTTGCATTTAACAGGAGTTTATTTAAAAAGTTAAGTTCAGTAGGTCAAATAAAAGTTGATAAGCAATACTAATAGTATGACTGACAGAAATTCATAAAGATTGTTCAATTTGAAATTCACACATTTAAGGTATCATTCAATTATCAAATCTGTATTAAAAATATTGAGAAGACACAAAATGCTGGAGTAACTCAGTGGGACAGGCACTATCTCTGGCGAGAAGGAATGGGTGACATTTCGGGTCGAGACCCTTGTTCAGACTGTGTCCATGTGAAAAGTTATTTTAGCCTAGAAGTTATCAGATCTTAAATTCCATCATCTATTCAACAATGCTTAAATCAATCAAATTTCAGAATGTGGGATCAACTGTCGCAAAACCATATATATATATATAATTTCAGGCATATAACATTGCAAATATAAGTGACAAGCCAGAGGATTGGGAAGCTTTCAAAGAACAGAAGGTAACTAAAAAGGCAATACGGGGAGAAAAGATGAAATACGAAGGTAAGCTAGGTAATAATATTTTAAAAAGAGGATGGCAAGAGTTTCTTCAGTTAGAAATGAGTAAGAGGCAAGAGTGGACGTTGGACCACTGGAAAATAAGGCAGGAGATGTGATAATGGAGAATATAGAAATGGCAGAGGGGTTGAATAACCTTTTTGTATTAGTCTTCACAGTGGAAGACACCAGCAACGTGCCTGAAATTCAAGAGAGTCAGGGGATGGAAGTTAGTGGAGTGGCTATTACTAGGGAGAAGGTGCTTGGGAAGCTGAAAGGGCTGAAGGTGGATAAATCACCTGAACTAGATGGACAGCACCCTAGGGTTCTGAAAGATGTGGCTTTAGAGATTGTGGAGGCATTGATAGTGATATTTCAAGAATCACTAGAGTTAGGATTGGTCCCAAATGATTGGAAAATTGCCAATATTACCCTGCTGCACAAGAAGGGAGCAAAGCAGAATAGTGGGAACTTCAGTCTGACTTTGGTGACACTAGACAACCCGTGGACCCATTGGGTCCCCGTTGTGACGCCAGAGATCTCTGTTGTGATGCCAGTCAAAATGGCGATCTGAAAATGGCAATCTCATCCCGTCAGCCGCGCTGCGCAGTTGGGGGAGGGTTGCCGGGCCCGGTATCCGCGTGTGCTCAGTTGGGGGAGGGTTGGCGAGCCCGACGCCATTTTCAATTGTGACGCGGCCGACGGGCCAGGCAAGTGGTTAATTAAAGTCTATCCTCGTTATGAACCCATAAAACATTTCAGATTAAAATATTCACAACATATGTAAAAATTAAATATACCATCTTTGGTGCTGCTTTCCAACCAACAGCTAATGATATAATTAATATAAAAAATAATCTTTCTATGCTTATACAATTCTGGAATATTCCCATAAAAAAAATTAAGAAATGCACATATACAGGTTCTGTCTTCAGAAAAAGTCTGATTGGAATATGACCATTAGTAGATACCTTTATTCCTGGTTCAAATCTATATGACCCGTAGAGCTGTTGTGAATTAGATAAAAATGCCGATCTGAAAATCGGCAAAGGCAACCCTCCCCCAACTGTGCAGGCAAGGCTGAGGACCCTTTGGGTGCCCTTTGTGACCCCAGTCAAGTAAACACGGAAGTATTAGATTAAAAAAATAAAGTAAACTCAAGTTTATTAAAGGAATTACTTTGTCAAATCAAACAAAACTTGATACAACACACCCCAGGCGAAAGGTGAGTAAGACACCCCTAAAATTGTTGCGCTATCGTTTACCGTTCTGGCTGTATTTCGGGAACATACATACATATACACACACACACACACACACACATTTTACTTCGGAGTCAACTGAGTGACTAGGTGAAGAAGACCCCGCCTGGCGCATGCTCGGCATTACGTCGACGCATGTAAAGCTCCGACAGGGTGGAGAGCGTAGCTCCCACCAGCGTAAGTTTAACCCGCAGGTAAGTCGCTGTTGAACTTTCTTGCTAGTGGGATTAAACTCTGTAAGTCTGCAGAGCCAGCTAGAGTGCTGATGTATTTTTAATTTTTTTTAAAACTCTGTAACTCTGGCTCGAAATACGGAGCCAGCTAGAGTGAATGTATTTTTAAACTGCGGTAATTGAATAGATCGCGCTGGAACCGCAGTTTCCGATTTAGATCGGATCGGGAGATAGTGGCTGCTTTAAAAGCCGGCTCCCGCTATTTACTGCTATTTAGATCGGGTTTGGAGATAATGGCTGCGCTAAATGCCGGCTCCAAATACCTAGTAATTGTAAAATAAAGTCAGCTCTGAGCATATGTTACCAGATGCAGTTTTCTTTATGGAAATGTATATAACCCTGTGTGATACTGAGATTAATACAAATATTCTGCAAGCAGAATGTGCCTGTCAGAATTACAATTTTAAACATATATGGTTTATGCACAAATACAAAACAGTAAAGAAGTAACTCTCCTCCAAGGGAGGACAAGAATGTGGGGGAGGCTGGAAATGGAGAAAATGCTCCACACTTGACTTAGTCAAGGGTTCTTGACCCATGTATGTCTTCCAGTAAGGCAGGCTCCAAAGGAGTTTCCATACGCTGAGTATGGTGCCTATGAAAATGGGATTCTGATTCTCCAGTGCCTTGGTTAGGTCTGGATGAGATCCCTAGAGCAAGATAAAATGCTCCAAATTCTAATGTCAAGGGTTCTAAAGACCCATGAGATTCTAAGGCAGGCTCCGAAGGAGTTTCCATACACTGAGTATGGTGCCTATAAAGAATGAGAATCTCATTCACCAGTACCTTACATAGGGTCTGGATGAAGTATTTAGAGCAAGATAAAATGCTCAAAATTCTAAACAATTAAGGGTTTTAAGACCCATGAGATTCTAAGGCAGGCTCCGAAAGGAGTTTCCATACACTGAGTATGATGCCTATGAAAAATGAGAATCTCATTCACCAGTGCCTTGTTTAGGTCTGGATGAAGTCTCCTAGAGCAAAGACTCGGGAGTACCAGGGCAGGATGAAACTGACCCTGAAGCTGGTGTCCCTACTTATGTGTATACACCAGAGCACAATAGAAACGCTCCGGGTGTTCCCGATGTAGCTCCAAGTTTTGCTATATCGGTATGGACTGGTGAGGCTATGGATGAACCTGGCGGCCAACATTATTTGGTTTCTCACCTACTCCAAGAAACTGTTATGACTGAAACAGTAAAAAATATATAAAACACCCGTCTATTGTGCCTCGCTCAGGGTGCCAACAGTAACTCAGTAATTGGGCACCCATGACTGTAACGATGCGAGGACAGGAAATGTGTTGCAGCATGTCCTCTAGCTGATATTCAGTTGGCATCACTGCATTTGGGGAAGACATACATGGGTTGATAATGTCCAATACTTTTAAGACATGCTTGCGTTACTCTGCAATGCATATTCAAACCCAATTGTATGATGAAAATTGCCATTTGGCTAACATTATACCCAAAAAATGCAGGATTATGTGGGCAAGTTATAACCAGATTAATGATTGATGAAAAACTGCCCAAACAATTAAGGATATTTGCTTTATAAAACTTCTCATCCCTGCTTTGAGAAAACAAACAGGTTGAATACGAACCCCTATATTAAGAGAAGGAGATCTTCTGGCTCATTTACGGAAGTACAGAAATGTCATTCCATCACACATGGAATTTCTGGGAAACAACCTCTGGTTGGTTGTAAGATTACAATTGTTTTGTAATTCTGCATTAAATCTGATCGGCTTGGTGTTTGAATGTACCAGGAACTCGTCAGGTAGAGATAATATATCCCAGACACAAGTATGGGGGTTGCTGAGTCATTCTGGGACTCACAAACTTAAATTTATAGTTCAGTATAGGCATTTTAAAAAAGTACACTTCAACACTGTAATGAAGTTGTTATCACAAGGCTGTTATATGGCTATTATTAGACCTAAAAAAGATTTCTTATTATTCAGGTACTTAAATTAATTGGATGGGTCAGCTGAAGGAATTACCTAATGGGTTAAATTCAACCCTCAGATTGCTCACACAATTATTGAAACCAGCACTGGTGTTAATGAGGGCTCAGAATCACACTGTAATGACTTATCTAGAGGATATGTTAATTGTAAATGGAAGACAGCTGAAGAACTGGGTTCAGCAACCATAAGCCTATTGAAAGGCTAAGGTTCTGTACATCCAAACAACATGTAAGTTACAGGCATCCCAAACAATTGATTATTTGGGGTTTGTCATTAATACAGTTGATATGTCAGTAACTTTACCAACAATTAAGGTTGGGGATGTTACAAATGCCTGTACTTGTCTTGGTAAAAAACATTATCCCACCATCCAAGAAGTCGCTACGGTTACTGGTAAAGTGATAGTGGTAAAGTAAAGTGATCAAAGTCTGCAAAGAGCAGAGAATAAGCGTAAAAAGCGTGCAGGTCATTGATTAGGTCCATGCAGTTACCAACTAAAAATAATTGCAATGATGGATTCTCAATGTTGCACAAGTTACTAGAAGTAAAAATGTGCTTGTTCAGTAGTCTTCAGTGGTATTACAGACTGATGGGAGCGCTCTCAGATGGGGAGTCAAGGACAGCGACACCTGTTGTGGTGGTCGATGGACTGTCCAAGACGATTAATTCTCCAAACACATGGTATGAATTATTTGGAGTTATTGGGGGCGTTTTATGCATTGATAGCTGTTTGTTCTACAATAAAGAACTTACATGTTCAATTACGAGTAGACAATACCACAGCTGTGGGAGAAGACAATATTCTGGTAAGACAGCAGATCACGAAAGTTCAATGACAATATAGAATGAATGTTAAAAATCAAAAAGTTTAAAAAAGATTGTCTTGCAGTTGTCTGTAGATAAAATGACGTGTTATGTCAATGATCCAAGCAAGCAAAGCAAGCCAAGAAAGACATACTCTGTCAATTAAACATTGTGTGTGGTTAAGCATCTGATTTAATATATATAATGAATTAAGAGTCTCCGAGATTGTGAGACACCAATGTTCATTACCCACAAGAAACATATAAAAAAGTGACAGTACAAACTATTTCTAGATGGATAAACAGGTTCTGGATTAACTGGAGTAGACACTGATGTGTTTAAATCTCACTCCACAAGGGCGGTATCAATGTCCGCGGCAAAGGTGCAGGACATGCCGCTCGACCAAATTCTGGAGACCGCAGTATGGTATAAAGAGGAACCTTTCTAGATTTTATGATAAACCTGTTGTCACAGTGCCAGGTTTGCACATGCTGTGTTGGGTTCTGTTCAAATTGTTTGCATATCATTTGTTGTAATTTCCACAGGGATAGAAGGGTTATTACTTTTCTTTTTAATATTATTATTAAAATATTAAAATATTTATTGCATAATTTCAAGCAATATATATTATTTACTCACTACTGTGTAAACTCAAGCAGTGAGTCGTATGGAATGATCAACGGCATGAAAATCACAGAGCTTCAAAATCTTCACGTAGTCACTCACGTGACTCCGAAATAAACTACTAGTTTGAAGTTTGATCGTTATTTTATGAGGAGTTACGATGAGGGATTACGTGCCCTTCACTCCCAACCCTCATAATATAAATGATCATCTGGTAGTTCTAGTCTATGTTAGCCTTACTATCTTACTCCGGCTATCGGTTCTGTGTTTTTCACGCCGCTGCTTTGAAGTATGCCGAGCATGTGCCAGGCGGGGTCTTCTTCACGTAATCCCTCATCGTAACTCCTCATAAAATAACGATCAAACTTCAAACTGGTAAGTTCTCGTTTAATCTTACTATCACACACACACGCAATGAGATTTTTAGTTATATACTAGACCAAGTGCAGACCCGTTGGGTCTGCTCCCCCAACGCACCCGTTCCCTACCCATAGCCCCCATGGGAGATGTAGTCCTCCAACTCATGCTGTTCCCGAACGCAAGATTCCAGAACTCCTCTTACCTTCTTCAGCAGTGCTTAAAAAAAAAAAATCCAATTGCACTTGTCTTGCGTGTTGCAATAGCAATTCGCCCTCCCCCTGCTAGCCGAGCCATTGTGACATCGTCAGTTGAAGCTGGACGTTTTGAAATTCAAAGTATTTTGATTTTTTTAAAACTTTAAGCAGTAATAAGTCGAGGACTAAAGCATAAAATGTTCAGTGAGGGTGGGTGATCTCTGTATTGAGGGGAAAAATGTGAATCAGAATATGTAAAAATCTCGTGAAAGTTGGCATTTTTAAAGCTTTAATCGCAAGTAACGTGTCAAATATAGGATGAAATCTTCAGTGAGGCTGATCACTGCTAGTTGAGCCATTGTGACGTCATCAATTGAAGCTGGTGTTTTAATTTCAAAGTCTTTTGACTTTTTTAGACTTTTAATCAGTAATGAGTCGAGAATAAGTCGAGAAATAAAGCATAAAATGTTCAGATAAGGTAATCCCAGCCTCGAGGGGAAATATGTCAATCGGAATATGTCAACATTTTATCGTTACCGCGTGGTGTTTTTGCGAAGAAGTAAAGACAACCACATATACACACACGTACAAGATCAGAGTTTTAATAACTATATGATATAGATTATAAAGGGCAAGGTTACGGAGTACTTAATAGAGGTTCACGATAAAATAGGCCCGTCAGCATGGCTTTGTGAAGGGGAGGTCTTGCCTGACGAATTTTCTGGAATTTGAAGAAATAAATAGCAGGACAGACAAAGGAAGCAAACGCAATGCTAGCATTTATTTTGAGAGTGCTTGTATACAAAAACAGGTATATAATGCTAAGGATCTATAAGGCGCTGGTCAGACTACATTTGGAATAATGTGAGCAATTTTGGGCACCATATCTAAGGATGTGCTGGCTCTGGAAAGGGTCCAGAGGAGGTTTACAGGAATGAATTGGTTAACATATGATAAGCGTTTGACAGCACTGCGCCTGTACTTGCTCGAGATTAAAAGAATGAGTTACATTGAAACGTACAGAATAGTTAAAGGCTTGGATAGTGTGCATGTGGAGAGGATGTTTCCACTAGTGGGCGACTAGGGCTAGAGGTCATAGCCTCAGAATTAAAGGATGCGCTTTTAGGAAGGAGATGAGGAGGAATTTCTTTACTCAGAGGGTGGTGAATCTGTGGAATTCTGCCACAGAAGGCTGTAAAGTCTAACACAGTAGATATAGTTAAGGCAGAGATAGATGGATTCTCGATGAGGTTGGGGGAGGTGCAGGTGAACCTCTGCCACACCTGGAAAGACTGCTTGGGTCCATGAATGGAGTCTAGGGGGGAGGTAAAGCGACAAGTGTAGCATTTCTTGCTGTTGCAAGGGAAAGTGCCCGGAGAGGGAGTGGTTCGGGTGGGAAGGGACAAATTGACTAGGGAGTAACGGAGGGAGCGGTCTCTGCGGAAAGCAGACGGGGAGGAGACAGGAAGATGTGACAAGTGGTGGGATCACGTTGGACGTGGCAAAAATGTCGGAGAATTATTTGTTGTATGTGACGGCTGGTCTGGTGGAAGGTGAGGGCAAGGGGGACTCTGCCCTTGTTACGAGTGGGGGGATGGGGAGTGAGAGCAGAGTCACAGAGTATAGAAGAGACCCTGGTGAGAGCCTCATCTATGGTAGAAGAGGGGAACCCTCATTCCCTGAAGAATGAGGACATCTCCGATGCCCTGGTGTGGAACACCTCATCCTGGGAGCAGATGCAGTGTAGACGGAGGAATTGGGAGTAGGGAATGGAGTCCTTACAGGAAGCAGGGTGGGAAGAAGTCCAGATAGCACATGTTAAACTAGACTGAATTGACACTGCTCTATTTTGTGGAACACTTGTTTGAGTTTTTGTTTATCCTTCACAGTGAATTAATATTCGTGGACAGTTTCATGCCAACGGGATTAAGAGAAATGGTGTGCTTTCTGGTAGGCAAATATTTTGGGGTTGGCGACTAAAGTGTATTTTTATATTGAAGGTACATGGTTTACCAGATTTTTATTGCGTTCTTCTGTCTGCTGAGGGATCTGCCTATTCATCCCTGAAGTATTGCTGGTTTTATGTTGTCGATCCATATCCATCCACAAATGGATTGAGACTGACTTCAATTAAATATTTGTTTTTATGTTCATTGCATTAACATAGCTTTCTCTCTCTGGCTTCAACTCATTTAGCCTTCCTATGATGAGAGACACAGGTGCGAAAATAAGGTGACAGCTGGAGAAAGAGTTTAATAAATGGTTGCAGGAGTCAGTGATAAGGGTAGAAGCAGCTGGAGTTGATGTGGTGGAGTGGGGGATGGAGAGAGGGGGAAGAGCCAGGAACTTGGCTCTCTACTTAAAAGTCGAGGGTGAAGTTCTGATGATCTTAGATTATAGGGAGCATGGATTTTCCACACTACATTTCAATTAATTTTCCACACTCCATCTCAACGCAGAGTATTCTAGTTCCTGCACTCCCTTCCCAGTCACCTGGGGCCCTGGTTCCTGTACCCCATTTCAACTCGCTCTTTAAAATTTACCAGGTTTACTGGAAAGTTTATTATACTATTTAACAACTTTAAAAAAAATGTCAGGGTATTAATATAAAGAACATTCAATCGTCTGGAAAATCTGCCATTCTGCCAAAAAATCTGAAAATGTCAGATCTACGCAGTCTTACTGCATTTTGAATCCTTTACTCGCACAGAATGAAAGAAGCAAAATGTCCATTAATTGTGTCAAGTTGGTGAGACGGCGGCGGTTGTTCATCTGTAGTCGAAACTAAATAATCCATTCCATATCGCAGGAAAAGATTAGGACCTTGATTTGATTTCTAAATATTTACATTTCCCAATGCTTAATTTGAAGATAGATAAGATAAAAAGCGGTGAACGCGATTTAACATTGGGAGGGGAATATTAAAAAGCAAAAAACAACTAGTTCTCATATTATCTTATCAGTCAAGATTTGAACACTTTTAATGTGAGGTCAACATGGTTAAGTATAATCAGTATCAAATCATTTTTGAAGAACGTTTTACATGAAATCAGCAGCAACGTCATGCTCACCAACAAATTCATTCAACAAAAACCTCAAGGATATCGGTAGGCAATGCCTACAGAACTGGAAATATAGAGATAGGCAGGAATCTTGAAGGAATTTAAACACGAGACAAAAATTCTTAATTTCAGGAATTAGGGAAAAGTCACAATAGATGAGAACTATTATTTATTAATAATTTCATTCTCAAGATTGGTTATTTTACATTTTTCTAGTTTATTTATGCATATTATAACCCCCAACATATGCATTTCATTAATTTAGCCCAGAAATGTAAAGTATTGATGACTTAAACAGAGGTTAGTGCGTGTTTTTATTTCAGGATCATTAAAAAAAACAGAACGTTTGGGTCACAGGACTCCAATTGTGTGTGTCCATCAAAAAGGAGATACCAAATTTAATCTCAGTTTCCTGCACTAGATCTTTAGCTCCATAGGTTAGGCCTCTTCGATCCAACCATTTGCAAAAGCGTTGTAGATTTCTGCTTCCACCACTCTTACAGGCTGTGAGATCCAGACCCCAATACAAAATATTTATTGATGAACATTTGATAATACATTTACCTGCATGGAAGTTGGTTTCTCAAAACGGAATGCAATGTCCTTTTCAACCAGCAGCAAAGCAATATGGATAGAGTTAGGAATTGTGCCCTGTAAAGAAATATGAAACGTATTCAATGCAATGCAGCTACTGTGCATTATATAGTGTGTATTAATGCTTTATTTGAAAGAATTCCATAAAGGATTACATATTACAGCACAAAAATTCAGGCTGACACTCTTGTGGAATATAAAATAAATAGCATGGAGCATGAAGTGTCTTCATCCAAATAGGATGTTATAGACCAAGTATTCTGGGGCCTCCTGAAAGTAACATCAAAGGCACTACATGAATGCTTGTCTTTTAGACATGAAACAGATATATACCAGCTGAAAATGAATTGTTTAGCAAAGTTTCAAGTCGTTTCAATAATAGTGCAATGTAATGAACAATGTTTTACACATAGGACCATCTACAACTAATTAGAAGCATTGTAAAATTAATTATACATATATGAGATTCATTTGGAACAGGATATGCTGATATTCGTGCTAACATTTACTGACATTAATGTTGTGATGCCGCTATCTAAATAACTGAAGCCTTACAACGTGATAAAGGTCCAAAGTCTTTATTAACGTTACAGCATCGGTAACATCATGCTAGCACGTTTCTCTAATAATGTGGGAACCAGGCAGGGAGGGTTACTGCAAAGCTAGTGGGCGTAATTACAAAGTATGACTCATAACATGAGTGACACTGATCTACATCCTTCCTCTTAAATAATTAACATCAGTACAAAACCATTCACTAAGTAAAGCATGCATAGCAATTGATAATAAACTGGAAGAAAGTCAAACATAGCCCGGGTACTTCACAACTGGCTTGCAAACACGACTAGCACGTGTACGATGAAGGCCATCTCCATTCTTTCCCCCCGGGGACAGAGCAGGCGGCTTCACAGGTGAGGGAGACTGAACCAGCATTCCCAGAGACGAAGCAGGAGACTGTGGAGCAGGCAAAGTCGTCACTGGCAAACGAGCCGTTGCAGACGTAGGTTGTTGCGCTGGAGGAGGAGTGCCGCTAGACACAGACGGAAATATACTTGAGCGGTCTGGATAATACGGGATTCTGACATGATAATACATGTCAGAATTAGCTATGTGTGAACGTTCCATGAGCTGTTTGGCACTCTTGACAGCCTGCTCAGCCAGTTCATTCGGACTGTGGATATTCAGGGCTGCTGGTAATGTGGTGAAAATTCCAGCGTGTAGCAAACTCCCTGAAGTGGTGGCTGGTTAATTGACTGCCGTTGTCAGCCAAGTCTACCCGGAGATCCGTGGACTGAAGAATGGCAAGATAACTTCAAAACCATCCCGCGAGAAGTGGAGCTTCTGAGAAGATCAATGTCAAACCATCCTGAATACAAATCGACGAGTACTGCTTGCCATGCCACTCAAATATGTCAGCTGCCACTGTAGACCACGGGAGTGCAGGAACCGGATGTGAAAGAAGTGGTTGCTTTTGTTGGTGAGGTGCCAAGCTTTTGCACACTACACAGGATGCCACATTCTCGGTGATGTAGTCGGCCATGCCAGGCCGGTAAAACATGCTTCTTGCCCGTAGGACAGTAGCTTCAGCGCCTTGGTGCCCTGCATGGACAACGTTAAAATACTTGTTGTGCAGCAAAGCAGGGTCCACAGCCCTGTGTCCTTTTAAGACAATGCCATCCTGCAGCACTAGCTGATCATGGACGGCAAAGAAAGGCCGGACTGGCAGCGGAACGTTGTAGTGTTTGTCTGGCCAGCCACGCTTAATGACGGAGGTAAGCGACCGTAGAGTACCGTCAGCAGCAGTGTGGGCAACCAAATCCTCCATACAGGACGAGGGGATAAAGGACACGGCCATTACGATAAAGTCATCATCCGGTGAGGGCGGATCCTCGCAGGTCTTCCGGGGTGCACGCGAGAGAGTGTCAGCCAAGTGCATATCCTTACCATGTTTGTGGATCAGAACAATGTCATATTTTTGAAGTTGCAGCAACATCCGCTGTAGGTGCGCTGGAGAGGCGTGGATCGGATTGTTAAAAATGCTGATCAGAGGTTGGTGGTCAGTTTCAATCGTGACCGTATGTCCAAAGATAAAATCGTTGAATTTCTAGCAGGCGAAAACAACCGACAACAGCTCTTTCTCAATTTGGGCATACCGTTGTTCTGTGTCAGTCATGGTGCGCAGGGCATAGGCAACAGACTTATTGCCGTTACCATCATTTTGAAGACATGCTGCGCCTAGTCCATTTTGTGAGGCGTCACAAGTCAGTGTGACCGGTAATTTAGGGTCAAAGTAAGCAAGAGTAGGAGCACAAGACATCTGCTGCTTAATAGTGTTGAACGCCTTCTGTTGTTGCTCGTGCCAGGTCCAAGCGGTGTCTTTGTGTGTAAGCTGGCACAATGGGGCTGATATTTCTCTGAAACCCGGAATTAATTTACTGAAGTAGCTAACCATTCCAAGGAATCTCTGCAAACCTATCACATCTGTGGGTGCTGGGAGCTCGTTGATAGCACTGGTTTTTGCTGGATCCGTTTTTAGGCTGTCTTTGGTAAATACATGGCCTATGCATTTCACGTCATTCACCCCGAATTTGCATTTTTGAGGGTTCAGCTTGAGATTGATGGCCTTGGCACAAACCAAGACCTTTGTCAGATTGGCATCATGTTCCTTGACCGTTCGTCCTACAACGAGGATGTCATCCACTATGATGGAGCATGGGTAGCCTGCAAACAACTGCTCCATAGCTTGTTGAAGTACTTCACTAACAGAAATTATTCCAAAGGGCATGCAAAGAAATCTATAATGCCCGAATGGAGTGCTGAAAGTGAGTGGTTAACTTGGAGGAGTTGTGTTCCAGCGAAATCTGCCAGAATGAACTCTTGGCATCTAGCACCGTGAATACAGTTGCCTCAGTCATCTGCGCATTAATCTCATCCACAGTGCGCATGGGATAGTGGGGTCATTTAATTGCTGTGTTTAAATCCTTTGGGTTGATGCAAATCCGTATCTCGTCTCTCTTCTTCTTGGACCATAGTGGAGACCCAATCCAAGGGGTCAGCGACGGGAGCAATCACATCTAGAGACACCGTTCTGTTGAGTTCACCTTGAACACGGTCCCGCATAGCGTGGGGAATCTTATGAGCTGGACGATCAACTGGAATTGCCTCAGGGTCAATAGTAATCACATACCTGACAGGCAACCTGCCCAGTTTATCGTCAAACAAAACCTTGTATTGTGTCAGGATTTGATGGTTAAAGTCACAGTCTGTAGTCAGATAACAAACAGAAGGGCTGAAAGCAATTAGACCCATGCCTTGACATGCGTTGACACCCAGCAGAGACGGCACATTTTCACGAAACACATAGAAATCCAGGTTGTGGACATGTGAGTTAAGACAGCAGCGTAACTCAACTTGACCGATAGGGTGCATTTGACCTCCTGCAAATAGAACAAGGGAGGCAGCCGTTGGAGAAACAATCTCTGTTTTTCGTAACTTTTGGAATACAGCCAGGCAAATGACGTTGCAGCGGGCCCCTGAATCTACTTTCAGATAAAGAGTTTTTCCATTAATGAGGAAAGCGACCTTGGGGTCTAGTTGTCAATGCATTAAATCAGACAAAGCATGTACATCGACATCAACATATTCGCCAGCTGCCTGTAAATCCATGGGAGCTGGATGAGAATTCTGCGAAAGAACTTTCACAGCCAAGCGAATTAACAGATTGTCTTGTTTGAACTCAGTTGTTACATGAACTACAGCACTTAAGGAAATGGTTTCTTTTGTTGCAAAATCTACATAATATTCCATACACAGGGCAATGGTCACGAACAACAGCATGTGAACCCCCACAGTTAAAGCAATTGTCAATCAGTCTCAACTTGGCATCAGGCACTTGAGGAAAACGAGGAGAGATTTGATAAGACATACTGGCACCATTAATTTCACGAGCAGTAGATTGTCCCAAAACTTTGATGTGAGCATCAGCCATTTCAGCAATGCGACAGCAGTTTTCAGCAATCTCTAGAGTAAGGTCAGCACTCCGCAGTAGCTCGTCGCGTAATTTATCATTGCGGATGTCATGAACCAAATGGACATGGATGAGGCTAACACATACATCTCTGAAATCGCACCGACTTGCGATGTGCTTCAGTGCACTGACGTACAACTCCACAGGTTCTCCCTGTCTCTGGCACCGTGAAAAAAACAGATGCCGCTCAATAACTAAATTGGTACGTAACTCACATAACTGTTGGAATTTGCGCAGTCAGAGTCTCGAATAGATTCAGCAGGAGTGAGTTGAACACCAGCCTGGTCAAGTCTAGCCGGTTCATAGTGAAATCTTCTGGCACGACGAGCGGCTTCTGTGCCTGCCAAATTAAGAAGGATTGACGCTCGAACACCAGGATCAGCAGTAGGTTGAGCTGCTTCAATGTAGATTGAGAAATCTTCTTCAAATACACGCCATCGTTCTGCGAGATCCTCATCAAATACCAGGACCTCTGGTTTTCTGAGAGCAGAAGCCATTGCAATACAGTTGAAAAACAATAAACTAAAATAAAAACAATACAATTAAACAAGGAGTGAGTTTGTATACTCTGACACCATGTTGTGATGTCGCTGTCTAAATAACCAAAGCCTTACACCGTGATAAAGGTCCAAAGACTTTATTAACGTTACAGCATCGGTAACTTCATGCTAGCACGTTTCTCTAATAATGTAGGAACCAGGCAGGGAGGGTTACTATAAAGCTAGTGGGTGTAACTACAAAGTATGACTCATAACATGAGTGACACTGATCTACAATTAATAAAAATAAAAACTGAAGAGTATGTAATTCTTTTGAATAGCAAGATTAATTCACCTCAGCTGTTTTTAAAAACTGCTTGTGATATTCATATTACGTAATCCTTAACCTATAGCTAATCTGAATATTACAAGTAAACCAGAACAATGAAATCAATGAAAGAGTTAACAAATTACAACTTTAAAATCACCTGCAAAATATTGAATGCTTTAAATAATGCTGGTACAGGAGAACATCGCCGGGCATCCACCAGAATAGTTAATCCTGCACGCTGAAATTCTTGCCTGTTATGTGCAGTAAAAACAACAGTAAATCACACAATCTTTTTGCCATATTAACAGATTACTTTTTAACAAGATTTAGTTTAGTTTAGATATACAGCATGGAAACAGGTCATTTGGCCCATTGAGTCCACGCCATCAATCAATCACCTATACAGTAGTAGAAGTGTTACCCCACTTTCACATCCTACTCACAATGGTCAATTTACAGTGTGGAAACGGCCCTTTGGCCCACCGAGTCCGTGCTTACCAATTTAGGGGGGCAATTTACAGCAACCAATTAACCTACAAACCTGCACGTCTTTGGGATGTGGGAGGAAATCGGAACACCCAGAGAAAATCGATGCGGTACAGGGAGAACGTACAAACACCGCACATACAGCACCCGTAATCAGGATGAAACCCGGGTCTCTGACACTGTGAGGTAACAGCTCTACCACTGTGCCACCCACAGATAACTGGCACAATATGACCATTTATATGACCATTACTAGACTTTCCATAAGTTCACACAACCATTCTGAAATGGACCAAATAATATGAATAATAGATGCACAATTTCTCAGAGAGCGTTGAGTAGAAAAACAATCTGTCACAGATTTAGTGGTTTTGTTTCAAAAGGACAAAACGAGAGCAATTAACTTCTCAGAAAAAACAAAAAGCTGAAGGAACTCAGCAGGACAGGCAGCATTGTGGATGGAAATGGAGAGACAATGTTTCGGATTGGAACCCTTTTCAGACTGATGCTGCCTTCAAAGAAGGGTCTCAACGTGATACATTATCTGTCCACTTCCTCCATAGCGGCTACCTGGCCTGCTGAATTTCTCCTGCACTTTGCTTTTTGCTCAAGTTCCCAGCATCTGCAGTTACTTGTGTCTCTAATTCTGCAGTAAATTTCCGAAAATGTAATTTCACAGTGCAATCAAAACAGAACTTTCTGGATACTGCAATGAACAATTGCTAAATTTCAGTTGTGATTTTGCTGAAGTTGAAGTACACAACTTTTTCTCACTGCATTTATTTGCTGTTCAAATAAACTCAATAATGCAATTGGAAAACATAAAATTATGATGGTTGAAACTAATAGTGTATATTTGAATCAAATATGTATTGTACAATTCAGATCAGCAACAGTACTTGCAACATGACAGCTACATAGAAAGTTCACGTTATTTTAGATTCACATCATCATTCAGCACATTTAACAGAACAAGCACGCCATGACATTTAAGACTAATTTTAATTAATTGTCAACATTAATGTACATATCCAAAACACCTGTTTGATGGAATCAGTTCAACAGTTTTGCACCCCTCGTATGATTAAAATTGTGCCAATTATTAAGAGCTTGATTAGCTTCGCTGAAGGCTGACATCGCCAGGTGTTTATTCAATTGTCTCTTCATATTTCCAGCCATATTCTTCCTCTCCCTCCATTTTCCCCACGTTTTTCTGTTATAGTACAGTTAAATAAATATCTTACTTTTCATTATATAACTTAGACTATAAAAAAACATCACCACGCATTCTATTAATGCAGTGAAATGCAAAAAAAACATTGAATACCTGAGAATACTATAAAAGTAGATAAGGAGACGCACAAGTTCAGGGATGTTACAGTGTGGGTTCAACCAGATTGTGTTCCTTGTTGTTATTATCACCACTGCATGGCCAGATCTGTCTCTGGTGCCTGCAACAAAATAAAATTTCATGTAATTACTTAAAATCCTTTAAACAGTATACAAATGAGTTAACAATTATCTCAATTTTACCAGAATGTTGCCTGGATAAGAAGGCATTAACAAGGAAACAAACATTAATTATTCTCTCTGGGGCACACAGGTTGAGTAGTGACCTGAAAGAAGTATATAAAATTTTACTTCAGAGTCACGTGAGTGACTACGTGAAGAAGGCCGTTAGCTCGCATGTGCGTCATTACGTAGACTCACTCTGCGCAAACGAGCCGACTGGCGGCAGTGTTGCTCTGTCCAGCGGTAAGTTTAACCTGACGGTAAGTTTTACCTTATTTCCAGGTTTTTTAGTTTTTCCTTTTTTGCAGGAATCTCTGTACAGAGATATACCTGCACGTCTAATTGGGGCGAAGTCTGGCCTGCCTTCGCAAGCCGGCAAGGTCTGTGAAGGCAGGCCAGGACCCCCCCCCACCCACATGCAGGGGCCAGTTATTTCCAGATCGCTGTGGTTCCCCAGGTAGGGGGTAAACCAACAGCAGTTGGGAAGACCTGTGGAAGTCAGGCCAGGAGGGACCCCTCCAACATATAGCGGTCAGCCGCTTCCAGACCGCTGTGGGTCCCCAGAAAAGGGGTAAAACCAAAGGGAAGACGGTCAGGCCTGTGGACTAGGGGAGTCAGGCCAGGAGGTTTCCTGATGGAGAGGATCCCCTCCTACATGGGTAATGTCTTTAAATGTTCAAACCCACATGGAGCACCTGATGGAGAGGTGCTCCACAATGATATACTCCAAAGGAGGGAGTTATCAGCCCGGGTATTATGGAGAACCCGCAGGCAGCAGCACCTGTTACAGGGCTGCACAATGTCTCCCTCTCTGAGGAGGGGAGTATTCAGGGTCAGTTTCAGTCTGACCCAGAGCAAAAAACCTGATATAGGGCCACTGGAGGGGCCATGTCAGCGCAGGTATCCTCAGGGTCCTGCGGCAGCACCTGTTTTCAGGGCTGCCTATGAATCTCCGTCTCTGTGGAGGGACGTGCGAGTGTCAGTATGTAACTGACTTCAAATTCAAAGTATGTCCGTGGAACATACTGGAGCACATGCATGTGGCTTCACGAGATACTCGCAAATGCTACAAGTGCCGGCAATGAACAGCGCTATCAGGGTGACATTGGAGGGCATGAAATCCAGGAAATGAAACCAGCCGCCAAATCCTCTCTTCAGGTAAGACTAATCCCACAGGTAAGAC
Organism: Okamejei kenojei; assembly: GCA_035221665.1. Taxonomy (NCBI): domain Eukaryota; kingdom Metazoa; phylum Chordata; class Chondrichthyes; order Rajiformes; family Rajidae; genus Okamejei; species Okamejei kenojei. The sequence continues at coordinate 14,226,251 of CM069147.1, forward strand.
CAGGATGAGGAAGCAAAAGCTGTCGGACTAATCAAGGTACTGACAACGAGCAAAGCTTCATCCATAGGCGGGGACACACCCCACGCCTCCATCGGGGGTAAGCGGTTCACTGAAGCCGGTGGCAGCTTGCAAGATGGACACGGAAATATGGCCAGTGTTGTCTTTCAGGGCAGGCTCAGAATTATTGTCAGAGTTGTCTTACGAGGCAGGCTCAGTATGATGAGGTTTTCAGAACAAGGCCCAAGCCAGTCTCAGGGGAAATATGCACCCTACCAGACCTACTCTCCAATCATGGAGTGGAAAAAGAACCCGCATCAGCGGCCTTTGGGCTTACCATAAGACAACCGGTAGCCATGGAGGTAGGTGGGTCTGGTTCATCCAAATCATGGGGTTGTGGATCATTTACACGTTGGTAATATTCACACTGGTGTTTTTTGTTAAGGGACAATGATAACATGAGATTCAGATCTGGGGTTTAAAAAAAACTTTAAAAAAACTGATGATAACATGTGACTACTTTATACTGCACAACATACACAGGTTCCAAGCAGGCTTAGAATTGGGGCCGGAGTTGTCTTTCAATGACAACACAGAATGGATGTTGGATCACAAAGTATTTAATGTCATAATGGCTCGATGGAACACCGAATATCGATATGTTTACATCCAGGCCCGTTTACCAGTTGCAAAATATGTGGCATACAGTGGAGAGAGATACTCTATCGCCACACTGGGGAGGAATGTTCTTGCATGTCTTTCCTCCATACTGCCACATCAGCCGGGTCTTGCAATAAATCCAGCAAGATACCGCGTCAGGCGTTTCAAACTGCCTGACTGGCATGGTTCCCGCTAGTTGGGAATAATATAGAACCTAACATGGTTATTCAAAACATAAACTTGCTGGTTCTGCCTGTGTTACGGGAAACCAGCCACTGCAAGAAAATCAATTCATTGACTTGCAGACTCTGAGACGACTATGCCTGCGGCTCGGGTTGTCCAACCGATCCATGTAGTGCACACTGCAGAGTGCAGGGAATGCACCATAAGGCAGTACATTTCCACTTCAGCAGATGGGAAGTGTTTTTGTTTAAATTCACATTACATACTACCTAGCACGGATAACTGACGACTTACAGTTCATTTTCAAATGGGTCTTTGACAATAATTAAGTTAAAGTGCCATTAACTGTGCCAACGTGCCTTCTCATCATATTTGCTGCAGCAGTCGGGTCTCACGCTCTGATATCCAGAATTATAAGGATATCTTTAACACAGTTCTCCCAGGCCCGCTACACGGCAGTATGGGACATTGACGTAATGTTAACATTACTTCAGCAGGGGGCTCCAGCTACATCCTTATCTTTAGCCGGCTCTCATAGGTACCTATCCTCATGGCAACGGGTCCAGTCACTACATAAATTGGGACTGGACAGGATGGTAACATCTGCTAATACATAATATTTTATGTTTTTGATTTAACTAACCAGGGGCGTAAGGTCTCAAACAGGTTTCATGGCATACCCTATGGACCTACGGTCACGCATTTACAACTATACATCTAGGTCACCTAGAACCTCAAAGGCTCCAAACTAGCAATGTTTGTTAGTTACAAAAAACTTCATAATAAGTATTAGTTCTACCATCTCCAGGTGGTTAAAATGGGGTTTTGGCTAATGCATGAGTCGCTACTAATATTTACAACTCACTCCACCAGGGCTGCTACTACATCAGCTCCAAGGGTTATGTACGTTCCACAGGACCACATCCTAGCAGCTGCAGGATGGTGAAACGAACATACTTTACCAACATTTTATATAACCCATTGCCAAACCGGGGGTATTTGCCAACTCCATTTTAGAGTCTGTTTTATAGTTTCCCCCTGGATGAAAGAGGTCACTATTATTTTCTTTTGATGATTAAAGCATCAGCATTTTAACAAACTAAATCATGTCTGAATGCATTAATCTTTTTCACTCATCCATGGTCACTTCAAGCAGTGTGTAGCGCATGGACTCGTTTCCGGCATGAAATCACAGAGCTTTGAAATCTTCACGTAGTCACTCACGTGACTCCGAAGTAAGATAGTAAGATTAAACGAGAATTTACCAGTTTGAAGTTTGATCTTGATTTTATGAGTAGTTACGATGAGCGATTACGTGCCCACCGCTCCCAACCCTCATATTATTAAGGTCATCTGGTAGTTCTACTCTTCTCTAATCTTACTATGTTCAGTTCAACCGTTATCATCTGTGATTTCAAACCGCTGCTTTGAAGATTGACGCTCATGCGAGCTAACGGCCTTCTTCACGTAATCGCTCATCGTAACTCCTCATAAGATCAAACTTCAAGCTGGTAAGTTCTCATTTAATCTTACTATTATGGGGAGACAATAAATAGAGTTGTTAGTCAGAACTGATTTACCACTGTGGAAATGTCATAGACTAGACAGCAAGCTTTAAAGTTACCCGGGGAAAGTTCAAAGGAGATGTTTTTTTTTAAACTTGTGAGTGATAGGCACTTGGAACGTGCTGCCAGGGGTGGTATTGGTAGCAGATACAACACAGTCTACCCTTGTGATTATGCATGTTTTTATAACGGATTTTGGTTGCAGCGGAGAGAGTGCCCATACAGTAGTCCGACACCACTGTCTCTTTAAGAACACAGGCTGCTAGTTACACTGCGGGAGGTCATAGAAATTGTCAAGCAATCACTTCGATCGACACCATATAACCATATAACAATTACAGCACGGAAACAGGCCCTCTCGGCCCTTCCAGTTCGTGCCGACCATTTGTTTTCCCCTAGTCCCATCTACCTGCACTCAGACCATACCCCTCCATTCCCTTCACGTCCATATACCTATCCACTTTACTCTTAAATGTTAAAATCGATCCTGCCTCTACCACTTCTGCTGGAAGCTCATTCCACACAGCCACCACCCTCTGAGTAAAGAAGTTCCCCCTCACGTTACCCCGAAACCTCTGTCCCTTAATTCTCATGTCATGCCCTCTTGTTTGAATCTTCCCTACCCTCAATGGGAAAAATGTATCCACGTCAACTCTGTCTATCCCTTTCATCATTTTAAAGACCTCAATCAAGTCCCCCCTTAACCTTCTGCGCTCCAAAGAATAAAGACCTAACTTGTTCAACCTTTCTCTGTAACATAGTTGCTGGAACCCTGGCAACATTTTAGTAAATCTCCTCTGTACTCTCTCTATTTTGTTGACATCCTTCCTATAATTAGGCGACCAAAATTGTACACCATACTCCAGAATTGGTCTTACCAATGCCTTGTACAATTTTAACATTACTTCCCTACTCCTATATTCAATGCTCTGGATTTATAAAGGCCAGCACACCAAAGGCTTTCTTTACCACCCTATCTACATGCGATTCCACCTTCAGGGAACTATGCACAGTTATTCCTAGATCCCTCTGTTCCACAGCATTCCTCAATTTATTTACCATTTACCATGTACGTCCTATTTTGATTTGTCCTGCCAAGATGTAGCACTTCACACTTATCAGCATTAAACTCCATCTGCCATCTTTCAGCCCACTTTTCCAAATGGCCCAAATCTCTCTGTAGACTTTGAAAATCTACTTCATTATCCACAACACCACCTATCTTAGTATCATCTGCATACTTACTTATTCAATTTTCCACCCCATCATCCAGATCATTGATGTACATGACAAACAACAGTGGACCCAACACAGATCCCTGAGGCACCCCACTGGTCACCGGTTTCCAACCTGACAAACAGCCATCCACCATTACTCTCTGACATCTCCCATTCAGCCACTGTTGAATCCATCTTGCTACTCCGCCATTAACACCCAAAGATTGAACCTTCTTAACCAACCTTCCATGGGGGATCTTGTCAAAGGCCTTACTGAAATCCATATAGACAACATCCACTGCTTTACCCTCATCAATTTCCCTAGTTACCGCTTCAAAAAATTCAAGAAGGTTTGTCAAACATGACCTTCCAGGCACAAATCCATGTTGACTGTTCCTGATCAGACCCTGTTTATCCAGATACTTATATATATTATCTCTAAGTATCCTTTCCATTAATTTGCCCACCACTGACGTCAAACTAATAGGTCTATAATTGCTAGGTTTATTCTTTGAACCCTTTTTAAACAATGGAACAACATGCGCAGTACGCCAATCCTCCGGCACTATTCCCGTTTCTAATGACATTTGAAATATTTTTGTCATAGCTCCTGCTATTTCTACACTAACTTCCCTCAATGTCCTAGGGAATATCCTGTCAGGACCTGGAGACTTATCCACTTTTATATTTTTCAAAAGTGTCAGTACTTCCTCCTCTTTGAATCTCATAGTTTCCATAGCTACTCTACTTTTTCCCCTTACCTCACAGAGTTCAATATCCTTCTCCTTGGTGAATACCGAAGAAAAGAAATTGTTCAATATCTCCCCCATCTCTTTTGGCTCTGCAGATAGCTGTCCATTCTGGTTCTCTAATGGTCCAATTTTATCCCTTGTTATCCTTTTGCTATTAATATAGCTGTAGAAACCCTTTGGGTTTACTTTCACCTTTCTTGCCAAAGCAACCTCATATCTTCTTTTAGCCTTCCTAATTTTTTTCTTAAGATTCTTGTCAATGATACTCTATTAAACAATGTAACTAACAGCCTTTAGTATGTTTGGCTTGCAGTAACAAAAATACATTTTTAGCTGTTAAAAAGAATTTTGTATTTGAAAACAACTCGTTGTTTCACGGAGTGACCGTTAGGTGGTTGGAGCGAATCACTTACTTGGTTTTAGCGGACAAGCGGCAATAATGGACACCTTTCCCCCCTCTATAGCCCGTTATAATGAGGGTTATCTGTAGTGCTGTTTAAAAGGCTTTTAGATATGCACTGATATATGAAGGACATGGAGAAATATGGATCCTGTGCAAGCTAAGGACATTAGTTTAACTTAACATCATGTTCGGCAAAGACACTGTGGACTGAAGGGCCTGTTCGTCTGATGTATTGTTCTATGTTCAATCCATTTTGCTCTAAAGAATTACATTGCGCCATACAATCTCCACATGATTTCATAGTGAAATTGTGATGTTATAAACAAGTTAAAAGTGAGCGTTTGCAATTATAACAGACTGGAATAAATGTGATATATCTAAGGCCTAAAGAACAAGCTAAAGAAAATGTATTTATATGAAAAAGCAAGTGGCATTTATGTGGGTGTGAAAAAGAACAAGGGAGTTAGAGGGAAAGCCACAAGGGCAATAAGCAAAACTGTGGGGTGAGGGCACGGGGATGCCACATGCATACTGTGCTTGGGATTTCCACATGCAAGGAGACCCTTCCAGGAACTGTGAGGGATGAAGACAAAGGTGAAAGGTGTCATGCATTTCCTCATTTTCTGTGATAGATTCAGTCATACAATACGGAAACATGCCCTTCAGACTAACTCATCCATGCTGACCAAGATGCCCCATCTACGCTAGTCCCATCTGCCTGTGTTTGTCCCATATCTCTCCAAATCTGATGTTGTTATAATATTATATTATTATTTGTATATTTTATGAACCACTTCCAACAATATACATTACTGAAAAGCCAAAAAGTGAGAAAAACAGCTACGTTGTTACCGCTTTGATTACTTTTCAAAAGCTAATCAATATAACAAAGTTATTGTGAGCATTCCAATCATAAAACTCAAAACAAAAATAGTTGAGGTAAATACACATTCAGCTCTCAGACAGATATGTCTCTAAGACACGAAGCTTCACACAGAATGTAGAACAAATGGACATGTGTCATCAAAATACTGAAATGCAAAATGTACCATTGTAAAGGCACACCAATGTGTGCAGCCTTGGTTAAAGACTCTGCAGCAATTGAACAAATGCTGAAGCTGCATGGATTTACTATTATTAGGTACATACCGCTTAAATAAGCTACCCCGGAGTTCAGAACATCAAAGTTGATTTCAACTGACAGTGTCGGCAGATTGGATTTTAGGACTAAGGGCGATGAGGTCTTCTGTTGTTGAACTGGCAGCGGTTCTAGCCTGTTCCCATTGCACAGTGTAATTGGTGAGATTTTTGATGGTTCATGTGTTAGATTGATATTATCTTCTTCCACACTTTGTTTTCCTATCTCCAATGTGTCATTTGCTATTGAGACAATTCCTAGAGGACAAGAAAAATTAAAACTGGATAAATCCTAAATTGAGAAGTGTACTCTCATCAAAGATACACAGAGCCTTTCAAAATAAATAAATTAACATTGTATCAAGAATTGATATGCTGAAGCAGATGTGCCAAACAATTGGCACTTGGCATGGTGACTTTCAATATAAATTATTTATTCATAATTGAGTAGAAATAAGTATGTTTTTGTTCTTTTGGGTGAGTAAAACAAATGTAATATATAACAATTTCCAGATTTAAAGTCTTGCCTTGAGTTTAATGGCACATCAAAACAGATATTGGTTCTTTCTGTTTCAGTATGTACCTAATAATTACCTACAAATCAACATTGGATCAATTTTAAATTGCAATTAAGTTTCCTCCAGCTGCTCAATAGCCGCTTAATGATGTTTCAGTACGTAGGGAATCCAGGGGAACTGGGAATTTTCCCTTCATCGCCTCAACCGAACCTAGTAAAATTCTGGCAAACCACTCTCTATTCATAAATCCCAACGATTCTGCATTCAGCTCATCTGGTTCTGCTTTGTGCTCCCCTTTAAACTCACCGGGGCACCAATTCCAGATTTATTTTAAACTCAGAAAGGGGCTGTTGGCATGTTGGTTTTAAACTTACATGGAACACACTTTCCCATGTTCCCTTTAAGTTGAGATACAAAAGATGCTGGAATCTGGAGCAAAAAACTAACTGCTGGAGGAACTCAGCCTCTGGAGGGAAATAGACAGTCAATGTTTCAGGCGTGGCCCTTCCTTTGAACTGAAAATGTGAAGGGAAGATAGATAGCATCTCTCCTCCACTATTCCAGTCTAGAGGAAGGATCTTGACCTAAAAATGACAACTGTAATCTTTACAATTTGACAATCTTTAGCACCTACCACCCTTTGGGTGAAAAGGCTACCCCTCAGATTCCTATTAAATCTTTCCCCCCTCACCTTAAAGCTATGTCCTCTGGTTCTCAATTCCCCTGATCTGGGCAAGAGACTGTGCTTCTACCCAATCAATTCCTCTCATGATTTTGTACACCTCTATAAGATCACCCCTCATCCTCCCATGCTCCAAAGAATAGAGCCGTAGCTTGCTCAACCACTCTCAATAGCATAGGCCCTAGTGTCCTGGCAACATCCTCGTAAATCTTCTCTATACTCTTTCCAGCTTGACAACATCTTTCCTATGACATGGTGCCCAAAACTGAACATATTACTCTAAATGCGGCTTAACCAACATCTTATATAACTGCAACGTGACATCCCAACTTCTATACTCAATGCTCTGACTGATGAAGGCCAATGTGCTGAAAGCCTTTTTGACCACCCTATTTAGCTGTGATGCCACTTTCAATTAACTGTGTACCTGTACTCCTAGATCCCTCTGCTCTACAACACTTCCCAGAGCCATACCATTCACTGTGTAGGTTCTGCCCACGTTAATGCTCCCAAAATGCAACATCTCACAGTTCTCTGTATTAAATTCCATCAACCACTCCTCAGCCCTCCTACCCACCCGATCAATATCCTTCTGCAATTTTTGACAACCAATATTCCATCCAGTTTCTACTCTAACTCTTCCTTTGCTTTAATAATGGAACACCATATGCACAATTCCAACTGAATTCTACCAGAAACCTAAAGCTATAGTGGTACAGCTTTCCACATCTAATGTACATCAATACCAAATATCAATATCAAAACTGGCAATTCACATCACCCAGAACAGATGGACAAAGCCTGGCAGGTGATAGATTGATACAGTTAAGGAAGGGTTTTGATTAACAGATGCCTGGACAAAGGCCAGAGATGTGAAGACAAAAGGATGTGAGATGAGGAAGGAGAGTAGAGGCATGAAATGTGAAGTCAGAGGAAGGGATATGGGTAAAAGGGTTGGGGGCAGGGGAACGGATGGTTATTGGTAAGTTACCTAAAGTTGGGAGAATAAAATTGAAGATATGAAAATTGATTCTCCAATTTTAGGTAAGTAACCACTAATTACCCATCCCCCCCCCAGCCCCGTCACCTTCCACCTATATCCTTTTCTCTGACTTCACATTCCACGCCTCTTCTCTCCTTTTCTCACAGCTTTGTCTTCTTACCATCTCTGGCTGTTGCCTGCCCAACTGCCATTCAAAACTCCCCTCACCTGTATCCATGTATCACATGACTGAAGAAGGTCTGCAGACATGTCTATATCCATGTCTGAAGAAGGGTTTCGGCCTTAAACGTTGCCTATCTCCTTCACTCCATAGATGCTGCTGCACCCACTTAGTTTCTCCAGCATTTTGTGTACCGTCCATGTATCACTTGGCAGGCTTTGTTCCACCCCTACCTTGCTTCCAGCTTTCTCCCCTTATGACATTCAGTCTAAAGAAGTGTTCTGACCCAAAACGTCACCTATCCATGTTTTTCAGAAATGCTGCTTGACTCACTGAATTACTCCAGCACTTTGTGTCTGAAATTAAATATGTATCCTACCTTCCAGTTTACTTTCAATTAGACAGACTCCTTGTTTTTCAACATCCTCCGCAGTTTTATTTTCTGAGGGAGCAGTGTGTTTGATTGAATCTTGCTTGTGTGTTTTATCAGTAAGGTGTAGGTTTTCATTTTGTTCTTCATTTGCAGAAGTTGATTCATGCTCGTCAATTACCATTCCACTTGCATGAGCAATGCTGGACTCAATTGTTACCACATTTGACCAGTACTCTTCAACAGTAGAATATTTTTTACATTTACCTTCTTTTACAATGTTGAATTCTGATGCATTCTGCACAGTGCTCTCCTTTTCCAAAACATGTAAAGATAGATTTTTATTCTCTTGTGATTGTTGCTCTTCTTCAGGTAGCATTATATTATAGTTTTCTGTCAAGTTCAACTCTTCAATATCAATGTGTTTTTGTTTGCTAAATTCACTCTGTAAGTAATTTACATTTCCGTGTTCCACATGTTCAGACATCTGATGCAATGCATCAACTTGAAACTGCTGACTAGTTTGTTCTTTGATAACAGAACATTTGTGCAATTGTAGATTTTCCTCTGTATGAGAAACGTGATCTCTCTCTAAATGTGCCATACTTTCAGTTTTGTGTATTTCTGCACACTCAATGTGATCTGATAAATATGACTCCAAATGGGTGGCAAATCTAGATTTTAATTCTTCATTCATAAATGTAACATCAGTGCCATCAATCAGTTTGGGAATTGTAGATTCTCCATCTTTAATCAAATAATCAACTTTCATCATATTAAGTTTTCTGTCGTCCTTTGAAAATGAATTTGTATATTCAACAACTGCAAAGTCTTCACATAAATTAGAGTCAATAGTGCTTTCAGAATATAAGAAACAGGCTGAAGAGATTCTACCGCTGTCCAGTTGTGTATCAGCAAATGTATGAACAAAATACTCTTCTGGTTGGGAATTTATTTTAATAAATTGCTCTGTTTGGGTAATATTCTGACCATTAAATTGTACATGTCCAGAATACTCAGATTGCTGGGTCATTGGCTTTTTTTGTTCTATGTTTTTAGCTGATAGCTGCATGTGCTTTGATGGTGTGTTGACAGCAATATTTACAAGTTCTTCAGTGTTAGCTACTTTAGAGTCAATCAACTGATTTAAAAATTCATCTGAATTAATAAATACTGTTGAAGGCCCATCCCATTCTCCAACTTGTGTGAACTGACAGTGGGCAAATTCTATTGCATTTAATTCGGGCATATTTTTAATTTGTTTTTGCAATTTATTTTCTCCACAAATGTCTTCACATGTTTTCATCTCAATTATATTCCTATTGCATGGTATACATAATGCATCCCCAGAAGCATCTTGAATTTGTCCATCTTGCAAATCTACTGCAGAAGTCTGTGTCTGGCTACAGATCACTGATTCTAATCGTCTGCTGCTTAAGTTTTTCTCCATGCTATTTGTGGTCTGACTAAATAACATATGCATATCTCCACAACACAAATTAAACTCCCGTTGCATTTTGTTTTGGTTAGGATCAGTTTCTATTGGTGAAGACAGCTCTACTTTTGTAAATTCTTTATTTTTACCACTATTACAACTCTTGTCATGAAGTGGCATTCTCTTTTCCATAGTATCTGCAATTGACTGATGCTCAAGCGTCTCACTGTCACCGAGAAAATTAAATGGGTTGGGTATTATTTCTAAATTGGGCCAAGTTACATTTGAAGAAGTCTCCTTGTAATTTAAACAATTTGATTCCTTGTTGCAAGTGCTGATATTCAAGACTTCCAAAGGAGTCACTTCTGATGACCTATTAGTCTTTGATGCATATTGGAATTTTGAATTTGAACGGCTTGTTTGTGATGACAAATCACTTTCATTTATTGAAAATTGATTAATTTCTACATATTCTCCTTCAAGTTCTCTTAAAGATGTAGCTCTGGAATTAACGAAACAATCAGGAAGATTACTTATAGAATGATGTAAAATCTTTTCAAGATTAATTTGCTGGGTCTTCAGTACATTTTCTTTCGTAAATAGATTTTGATTTGTTTCAGAAGGGTTTTCGGCTACTCCACTGTAATCCTTGATTTGTATATTGGTGGGATTACTGCCAACAACTTCTTGATTCACAATCCAGTTTTCTGATGATGTGTTTCCTATCATTTTTGGTTTATCAATCAATTCTGGATTTACTACCTTTTCCCAAGGTACTCGTAGGATAGTGCTATCAGTGGATAACAGGCAATTTTGCAAAGCGGTTCCCATTCGTCCCTCGTTAATATCGTCCAACCATTCCAGAGTGAAGATAGAAGTATAAGAGACCTCTGGAATTAATATTTCCTCGATGTTGGAACCATTTGTTGCAAGGCATTTTAATACAATACGTGGTGCCTTTTTCAAATAGGGAATGACTTGAAGGTAGAAATCACCAGGTTGTAAATTTTGCGAATCAAGTGCAGAGAGCTGTATTACAATTTTCTCAGAGATACATAAAGGCCAACCTTCATAACGGAATAGTAATCCACAATATTGAAACTGTTAAACATAGAAGATTATTGTTAAAAAGTTGCTCATGGAGCTAAAACAACTAATGCATTTTCAATGGTTCATTACCAAAACTATAACCATGAAAAATAACAGCAATAAATTAATGTGAAATCATCCTGAACAGTGCCATTTTCTTTTAAAGTACCCATAAACATTAAAAAAAAAACATTAAAATATTTACGAATAATTTTAAACCACGAATGTTCATAAAGCTACTGTTCAGCTCTTATCAAATCTTTTGCCTCTACCTTTAACATGCTAGTATCACTAGTATATAATGTATCAAATAGAACCAAATGTGTCATGCTCCCTGACAGTGGCTCATCTATTTAAAACCCACCTAGAATCAGCTCTAATATGCAACTCCAACTAGCTGTAGGCATGCAATGGTGGCTAAATCCTGACAAGAAGCTATGAAGAGCAAGCTAAACAAGGCTAGCAATATTCGGATAAATTCTTGTTGAGATAAGTAAAGTACTTATCCCGAACTTATGAAATGTAATCTGGCATAATGGGCAAAGAAATCGACGAGAGCTGATGGGAGTGTAAAACACAACATGCTGGAGTAACTCAGGCAGCATCTGTGGAAGGAACGGATAAGTGACGTTTTGGGTCTCGAAAAGTGGGACAGGTAGAGTCGCCTCCCTTTACACTGGCATCAGCCAATTTTCCCTGTCTCACCTGCAACTGGTCCAAAACGCCGCAGCGAGACTCCTGACGGGCACCCGAAATAGGGACCACATCATCCCGATCCTGGCCTCTCTCCACTGGCTCCCTGTGCGGTTCCAAATTAATTTCAAGACCCTTCTCTTTGTCTACAAAGCCCTCAATGGGCTTGCATCCACCTGCATTAAAAGTCTTCTCACCCACTACACCACCTCCAGGTCCCTCAGATCGGCCGACTTGGGGTTGCTGAATGTCCCACAGTCTAGGCATAAGCTCAGGGCGACCGTGCCTTTGCGGTCGCAGCTCCTAGACTGTGGAACAGCATCCCCCTCCCCATTAGAACTGCCCCCTCCATCGACTCCTTTGTCTAGTCTAAAAACGTATCTGTTCTCCCAAGCCTTTCCTGACGTCCTCTGAGTGAGGGCTATTTGTATATATGTATGTAGCCTGCTTGTGTATACTACACTTATAACAAATGTAAAGCACTTTGGTCAACAAGAGTTGTTTTTTAAATGTGCTATATAAATAAATGTGACTTGACTTGACTTGATTATTCTGCAGATGATGCCTAACCTGTCAGATTACCCCAGCACTTTGTTTTCAATGCAAGATTCCAGGATCTACAGTTCCTTGTGTTTTGTAATTTGAGGAAAGATGTTTCAATAGTATGTTGTGGAGCATAATGCACACGGAAGGCATTGACAATATCTTCGTCACCCATAATAGCAAGAAACATCTTCAAGTGTAACAATTCTTTGTTTCTGTAGCCATGACAGTGGGAATAGCTTTCACACTTAAATATTTCCTGCTTGAATTTCTTATGCAAAGCTCAATGCATCAACTATTCATTTATGCACATCCTGAGGCATTCATTAAGGCACAAAATCATGAGAGGAATAGATCAGTAAACACACAGATTCTCTTGCCCAGAGTAGGGGAATCCAGAACCAGAGGACATAGGTTAACGGTGAAGGGGGAAATATTTATTAGGAACCCGAGAGGTAATTTCTATTTACACAAAGGGTGGTGGGTTTATAGGACGAGTTATCATAGGAGGTAGTTGAGCCAGGTACCATCGCAACATTTAAGAAGCATTTACATGCACATGGATAGGACATGTTTGGAGGGATATGGGCCAAATGCAGGCGGATGAGACTAGTGTAGATGGGACATGTTGGTCAGTGTGGGCAAGTTGGGCCAAAGGGCCTGTTTCCACGCGGTATAGCTCGATGAGAGGCTCTATTCCAGTTATATTCCATTTATAGCGTGCATTGGTGATACCACATTTGGAGTACCGTGTCCTGAAAGCACTGGAAACAATTCAAAGGAGTTTAACCGGAAAAAAATGTAGAATGGACATGTTGCCTGATGAGGAAATTTGGACATGCTAAATTCCTGCATGGTGGAGCTTATGAGGCAGCATAGGTAACATGATAGAAACACATATTTCAGAGACCTCTTGAAAAGTGTGTGGAATTATGTTTCTTCTTGAGAGAATCTAGGACTAGAAGTTGCGGTTTAAAACTAAAAGGTAATTCATTTAAGACAGATGTGCTATTTTTTTTTTAATAGGATTAAGAATATTTTACATCATCTTACAAATAAAAGGCCATCTCACCCAATGCTTCTCTTTCAGCTCTCAGGCATTTCCCATGAGTCTAATTTCCCCACAACATAATCTCTCATACATCTCCATCCATGTGCCCCAAATCTCAAGATATCCTCCAATTTATAGGAGCCAATTAAACCACCGGCACATCTTTGACACATGGGAACCAGAAGCATTTGGGGGAAACCCACATGGTCACAGGATGATTGCACATACTCCATACACAGCAACGCTCAGTCATCTGAGCTATGTGGCACCAGAATTAACTGCTGCACATGCTTTAGAAAAAATAGTCTTTGATTTATTTTTAAGGCATGAAATTGGTTTCCATAGCAGCATGGGGTGAAAGGTTACTGCCAGTAGATGAAAATGCAGGGCTGAGGTTACAGTCAGATCAGCCAAAATCTTATTGAAAGGCAGATAGGGCTTGATTTGACGTATACACATATGACTTGTATGTACACATAACTTGTACACACATGACTAATTTGTATGTATAATATGCAATACCTCAGGTATGCATAACAGTATGAGAATAATGGGCCTGTCCCACTTAGGCGACTTTTTAAAGCAACTGCAGGAGACTTTGCAGTCGCCACATGGTCGCGACATGTTTGTGGGTGGTTGCCAGGGAGTTGGCTTCATGGTCGTGAGGAGTTCCCACATTCTGGGAACTAGTCGCGGCCTCATTATGGTTGCGAGAATTTTTCAACATCTTAAAAAATTAATGGCGACTAGAATGAAGCCGCCATGGAGCGTAGCGAGAATTCTTGTGCCTTGGGTGGGTCGCAAGGAGGTCCTAGTGGGTTCTCTTAGGTTCTCGTAGGCCGGTGCTGACCGGTGAATTTCATTGGCCCATTGGAGGGAAAAAACATAAGCAGTAATTTTCAGAACCAAGGATAAACGACTGTAATATTAAATGTCCGCGGAACTTCACAGCCGTGTATCTCTTATCTCTGGCTTCTTAAATATTGTCTGGCTTCTTAATAGTTATTGCTACTCCTTCTCCCCCCCCCCCACCCCCCTTTTAAAGGACTAACCGTACATTGTGCTAGCCATCTTAATTACAGCGCCAACCTTCCTGTTCATCGCGGTGTGTGTATCGTCATGGCTTTGCATCGTGTGAATTTCAGACAGTGCTCCCCCCGCTTGCCCTGGCCCCCACCTTTGCGATGTGTTTGTGTGTGTGTTCCACTCTGACAGTCGACCGTTCCAGTGCCGGTTTTTCAGGCGACTGCCGGCAACATGACAGTCGCCGGCAGACGCCTGAAAAATCACCTATGTGGGACAGGCCCATTAGGAAGAGGAGGCTAATTATAACAGCGTAGATAACAGTCCAAAACTACTTTGCAACTTGAGATTATTCAGTCAAAATACCATTTAACCAGAGCCAGAGTTTATGGGTCTCCTGTCATTTATTAGCACTTCAAATAGCAATAAAGTAAAGTAATTTTATTAGAGGGAAATAAATTTGTGGTACAATTATGTAAATATGGTTTCAGGTAGTAAGAAGGGTCTCGACCCAAAACGTCACCCATTCCTTCTCTCCTGAGATGTTGCCTGTACCGCTGAGTTACTCCAGCATTTTGTATCTATGATTTCAGGAGAACAGGTGCAAGGACAAGTCCTAATTTGCTGGTTCAGTTGTGGTAATAAGTATGGACACAGGGCAATTATGGGTTTAAGAGGCAATGTTACACTGCAAGCAGACCTGAGGGAAGAATGGATTGAAAATGAACCCTAACCGAGGCACTAAGATCTAAATATAAATCCTTTTAAATAAAGAACAAAAGGAACAAATTAAAACCCTAATTCTAAAAACTGAAGTATTATAGACATTTACAAAACAGGAGAGAATTGTTTTATCTATTATGATTGTACAGACAAGTTGCTGTATCAACCCAAATCAAACCCCTTGCTCTCCCATAAGCCCAATATTTTCACCTGCATCAAATGCTTTCCCTTTAAAGAATGTAGTAGCTTTTATTCCAACCAGTCCACAAAATAAAGCAGAGTACTCGAGCAATTTCAAGTTACAATTTTGCTAGTTGCAGCAGACCAGTCCAGAAGAAACGCTGAATAAAGAGATTATTAATAGTTTAGCTTTGAAGTCCTAACATTTCTATTATGTAGAGGTGGACCTTCCATTGACATAAATTTCAAATAGCTATTGTAAAGATTGCAAAATTCTTTGTCTGTGTGCTGCACTTTGCCTTTCACTACCAAGAGAAACAAGAAGCCGTTGGACTTTATTCTCACAATTGTCTGTTCACTCCCTCTTTTCTTTACATTTCCAGCACATCAAAGCAAGTTCAAGATTTCTCACATACCCAAATTAGATACTTTCTCTGGTCTTTCACCTATCAACCTCAAGCCCTCTCCAGTTTAACATTGTCTAAAAGCCCAACCTTTGGTACAGTTATTCTCAACCATCTCCTCCAAAATCCACCAACTACACGCAAACATTTACTTACACAAGCGTCTTGTTGAATGCACTGCAGAATGTGTTTCACAGGGACAAGGAAATCAATAAGGTAGCACAATCCATCACCGCAGTACGTTTTCTCCACTACATCAAAAACCTGACAGAGAACAGTGGATGCTGTAGCCTCAAATGGGGGATAGAGCGTTGATAGAGTATTCTGGATACAAGTATCCAAGGATTCAGAATCCTGTCAAAAGACAAGCATAATTATTTAGTGACTATGTACAGTTTCCTCCTTTGCAACTTACACACATTGTGATTCTAATCAACCCTTAAGTATTCTGACAAGTTAACCCTTTCAATGAAAAAATAATGTACTTGATGTCCACAACTCAAGACTACAGCTACAGCACACGAGTCATTTTGTATATCCTGCAACAACAAAAAATAGACTGAACAAACTAAGGAAACAAAATGAGCATAATCATTCATAAATAAATTTCATGTTGTAATTTGTCCCCAACTGAATTCCAAACATTGAAGATGGGCCCTGACCCAAAACATCCTTTGTCCATTCTCTGTCCAGATGAGTTCCTCAAGCACTTTGTATTTTGCTCAAAATTCCAGCAGCTGCAATTTCCTGTGTCTCCAAGAAAATTTCCACTTACAGGTATGCCATAAATATCAAACTGCTGGAGATTTCCTTCCACAAATGCTGTCTTACCCGGTGAGTTGCTCCAGCAGTTTGTTTTTATGCGGAAAATTCCAGCATCTGCAATTTCTTATGTTTCCTCTCTTGCCCTGCATAACCCCTGGTGCTCTGGAAATCCTGGACATTGCACTAAGTAAGATTGCAATAAGATAGCTGAAATAATTATGTACACAAATTTAAGTTTGAAAAGTTATGCAGAATGGACCACACCTGCTCCGTTTGGAAAACACAAAGTGCTGGAGTATCTCAGAACTCGTCTGCAGAAGGGCCCTGACCCAAAACGTTACCTATCCATAGATGCTGGAGTTGTATCAGACAGCATCTGACCCTGAATCACACCAGCAATTTGTGTCTTATTTTGTAAACCAGTATCGCTAGTTTCTAATTTCTACCTTTTCTGTTTAAAGAGATTTCCCATTATGTTTTCTACCTCAGACTACCAGGAACAGCTGCACACAAGCTTGCATCAGATCCAATCAGGAAACAATGAGGTAGCTGGTTAATGAGGTTATTTACTAACTTTAAGGAAAAAAGTTTTAATTTGATGGTAATTGATTTGAATGAGTATAATCCTCTTACTGAACCTCAAGTATATCATAATTCATCAGTGAAAGGAGCAGCAGGACCCATAGGGCTTAAAACCATTCATGAACAAATGTAATGTCGATTTTTTCATTTTCCTTGTTCATGGGATGCTGATGTCACTAGTAATGCCTGCATTATAATCCATCCCAAACACCCCCTGAAATGAACAAGCAATTAAGAGTCAACCAAATGATGAATGTAGAGTCAGAATCTTATCAGCACCCATTCCTTCTATCCAGAGGTGCTGCCTGTCCCGCTGAGTTACTCCAGCATTTTGTGTAAATCCTGTGTATTCCATCTGACACATTCTTGCCCTTGTTAAACATGTTCTTTTGCATATTATTGTTCACCTAATTGTATATCAATATAACACCTATACCTGTCCATAGTTACAGGTATAGCTGTTATTTCATCCCAGTTATTAATGTAAAATATTAAGAGCTAAAGTACTGATTCCTATGAAGTGCCACAAATGTCATTCTGCTAACATGAAAAAGAGTTGTAAATTGCTCTTACTTTTTATTTGTAGAACAATTTCTAAATTAAAAACAGAAACATTGGTAAATGTTTAGCCAATGCCAAAGGTTCATCTCTGTACCTGTAAGTTCTTGCCTTCTGTACAACCTCTCACAAATTACTGCAGGCCATTTTCATTGAGATTGAATGAAAGAAATAAGTTATATCCAATTCAAAAAGTGGTATTTTGACAATATGGAAGAGGTAAAAGGGCTTCAGGAGAGCTTTTATTACATGTTGAGAGTACGCATAATGTTGCTGTTCAAAGGGCCCAAAGGGCTTGTACACAAACTGCTGAAAACCAATATACAGGTGTTACACGCAGATTAGTAGAGCTAATGGTATGTTAGCGTTTACTATTCGAGGATTTGTTAACAGGAAAAGGAAATGCCATTGTAATTGTATAGAACCTCATGAAACTACACCTAGACTACCGTGTTCAATTTTGGTTATTTTGGTGCAATCAATTCTGACCCACAACAAGCTGAAAATGCTGTGTACCAATGTGTCGCAGTGTAAAGAGTTGCTGCCTTACAGCGTCAGAATCAGAGATTCGATCCTGACCTCAGGTGCTGTCTGTACGGAGTTTGTCCGTTCTCCCTGTGGCCACGTGGGTTTGCTCCTGGTCTTTCCTCCCACATTCCAAAGTTGAGCAGGCTTCTAGGTTTAGTTGGCTTCTGTAAATTGTGTCTAGTATGTAGGATAGAACTAGTGTATTGGTCGGACTTGGAGGGCTGAAGGGCCTGTTTCCATGCTACAGTGCCCTCCATAATGTTTGGGACACAGACCCATCATTTATTTATTTGCCTCTGTACTCCACATTTGAGATTTGAAATAGACAAAATATCACATGTGGTTAAAATGCACATTGTCAGATTTTAATAAAGGCCATTTTTATACATTTTGGTTTCACCATGTAGAAATTACAGCAGTGTTGATACATAGTCCCCCCCATTTCAGGGCACCATAATGTTTGGGACACATCAATGTCATGTAAATGAAAGTAGTCATGTTTAGTATTTTGTTGCAAATCCTTTGCAAGCAATGACTGCTTGAAGTCTGCGATTCATGGACATCACCAGTTGCTGGGTATCTTCTCTGGTGATGCTCTGCCAGGCCTGTATTGCAGCCATCTTTAGCTTATGCTTGCTTTGGGAGCTAGTACCCTTCAGTTTTCTCTTCAACATATAAAAGGCATGCTCACTTGGTTTAGATCAGGTGATTGATAGCCACTCAAGAATTGACCAATATTTAGCTTTGAAAAGCTCCTTTGTTGCTTTAGCAGAATGTTTAGGATCATTGTCTTGCTGTAGAATGAACCGCTGGCCAATGAGTTTTAAGGCATTTGTTTGACCTTCTACTTGAGCAGGTAGAACGTGTCTATACACTTCAGAAATCATTATGCTACTTCCATCAGCTGTTGTATCATCAATGAAGATAAGTGAGCCAGTACCTTCAGCAGCCATACATGCCCAGGCCATAACACCCCCACCACCGTATTTCACAGATGAGGTGGTATGCTTTTGGGCAGTTCTTTCTCTCCTCCATACTTTGCTCTTGCCATCACTTTGATATACTGTAAGTTAATCTTCGTCTCATCTGTCCACAAGACCTTTTTCCAGAACTGTGGTTGCTCTTTTAAGTACTTCTTGGCAAACTGTAACCTGGCCAAACTATTTTTCCGGCTAACCAGTGGTTTGCATCTTGCAGTGTAGCCTCTGTATTTCTGTTCATGAAGTCTTCTGCGGACAGTGGTCATTGACAAATCCACACGTGACTCCTGAAGAGTGTTTCTGATCTGGATAGACTTGGCTTGTACTCGCTAGAATTTAGAAGATTGAGGGGGGATCTTACAGAAACGTACAAAATTCTTAAGGGATTGGATAGGCTAGATGCAGGAAGATTGTTCCCGATGTTGGGGAGGTCCAGAACAAGGGGTCACAGTCTAAGGATAAGGGGGAATTCCTTTAGGACCGAGATGAGGAAAACATTTTTCACACAGAGAGTGGTGAGTCTCTGGAATTATCTGCCACAGAAGGTAGTTGAGGCCAGTTCATTGGATATATTTAAGAGGGAGTTAGATGTGGCCCTTGTGGTAAAGGGATCAGGGGGTATGGAGAGAAGGCAGGTACAGGATACTGAGTTGGATGATCAGCCATGATCATATTGAATGGCGGTGCAGGCTCGAAGGGCCGAATGGCCTACTGCTGCACCTATTTTCTATGTTTCTATGACACCTCCAGTCGTAACAGCCATTCACAGCTTTCCCCGGCTTGGCAGCAGAGAAGGTCTGCTGCTCGGTGTCCTAATTGTAACTATTCTCATGCTCCGGGTCAGGAGTTCTGTATTGCTTATGGTAAAATTTGCAATTTCTGCAAGAAACTCAACCACTTTGCAAAATGTTGCCGTTCCCATGCGACTCAATCCGTCTCAATGCCGAGTCTGCACCTGTTACACCATTAGCTTGCTGATAACGAAAGCCGAGAGACTGAAGTGCCATCCTCCGCTCAGCTCTCTGAAAGTGAAGATAACAGTTCAACCATCCACTCTCTCTCCTCACTTCCACTAATGAGCAACTTGACCCTGAGGTAACCATCTTTGTAAATAACAAGCCTGTGATCGCAAAGATTGATATGGGCGCGAAATGCAATGTCATCTCATTATTTGAGTTTTAAAAAAATACGTGATGCTGAACATGTTGAAAAGGCCTCGGCCACACTTCGGGACTACGGGGGAGAGGTTCTACACCTACTTGGACAGACTGATTTAAACTGCATCATGGACTCGCAGTCTTATATTGTTTTATATCGTCAAAGAGGATTCTGAAACTCATGGTATCAATGCATGCCATGATCTAGGCCTAGTATACTTGGCCGCGCTGTCTATCAACTCTTTCTCGCTGAGGGCCCCACTCAGCAAATACTCTCTCAATACAGAGAACTATTTAACGATGAGCTTGGCAAGCTGCCCCTCAAGTACCACATTGCCATTGATTCAAACGTCATTCCTGTGGTTCGAGCAGCACATCATGTTCCGCTTGCCATGCGTGACAGAGTACACAATGAACTCAAGCGAATGGTCTTCCTGGGTGTCATTGCTGAAGTTACTGACCCAACTGACTGGGTTTCCACCATGGTGGTTGCAATGAAGAAAAACAAGGAGGAAATCCGTATTTGCATAAACTCCAGGGATCTCAACACAGCTCTGAAACCCCCTCAATACCCTAAGCGAACGGTATAAGAAGTTGCTGCTCAAATAGGCAATGCGTCAGTGTTCTCCGTTCTGGATGCCAATAGCTCATATTGGCAGATTCCACTGGACCCAGATTGGTCCAACCTTACTATGTTCGACCCCCTTCGGCCGTTACAAATTCCCGAGAATGCCCTTTGGCATCAATTGCCAGCGAGGTTTTCCAACACACGATGGAACAACTGTTGGCGAGGTATCCATGCGCCATCTTTGTTGATGGCATTCTCATCTAAGGGCGCGACATGGCTGAGCATGACGCTAATGTGAAGGAAGTGCTGGACCGTGCCAAAGACATTCAGCTCAAACTCAATCACCTGAAGTGCAAGTTTGAGTTCCGGAAGTTACCTACTTCGGACATGTTTACACAAGTGATGGGCTCAGACCAGACCCATCAAAAACTGCTGCTATCAACAAGATGCCGGTTCCTACTGACGTTACGAGTCTACAAAGTATCCTTGGAATGGTCAACTACCTGGGGAAATTTATTCTCAACCTCAGCGACATATCTGCCTCTCTGCGGGAACTGACACACAAAGACGCTGCAAGGTCCTGGTATCCGCAGCACCAAAGAGGTTTTGATATCCTCAAGTTGCAACTTGCCAGCGCACCTACCGTCGCCTATTTCACTTTGGAGTTACCAGTAACGCTCCCAGTATGGACTTGATGCTGCTTGCCTGTAGACCGCTGCGATGGCGACTGCAAGCCTGTTTCATATGCCTCTCGCACACTAACTGATACTGAACAACGTTATGCCCAGATTGAAAAATAATTACTTGCAGTGGTTTTCGCCTGTACAAAATTCAAAGACTTTATTTTTGGGAAGTCTGTGATTATAGAAACCGACCACCAGCCGCTGGTCACCATCTTGAACAAACCCATTCACGCTGCTCCAGCTCGCCTGCAACGGATGATGATGTAGCTGCAGCGATTTAATTTCAACATTGTCTATAAAAAAGGCAAGGACATGCATACAGCTGGCACCCTATCAAGGGCCCCACGCAAAACCAGCAACCAACAACTCTCTGAACAGGACCAGTTCTCAGTAATTAAGGTAAGTATGTTCCTACTGATTGCCTAAGCAGCCTGGCAGAGCACACGGCTGCTGACGAGACATTACAACTGCTGTCCACAGTCATCCGGCGTGGCTGGCTGGATAAACAACAGAGCACCCCGCTCGCGATCTGCCCATACTTCCTGGTTTGCGACGAACTGGTGTTACAGGATGGGATTATAGTCAAGGTCCACAAGGCAGTTGGCCCAGCTGTCCTCCGGGACAAGTATTTCGACGCCGTCCACAGGGGCCACCCCGGCGTGGAGGCCACCTTTCAACGGGCACAGAGCATGTTTTATTGGCTGGGATCCCCAGCCCAGCGACTGATGTCTCGCCAAACCCGTGCTGCTCTGCCTGTACCAAAGCAGCTTTTGCAGCCAAAGGTTCGTTCTCTGCCTGCGGTCCAGAAACAGCTACAATTCTAGCGCGATGCACAAAAACGTTTTTTCGACAAGTCCAGTAAGCCATTTAAACCTCTATCCAGTGGGCAGGTTGTTCGGCTCCAGGCCAACAAGGGCTATGGCCGTCTGGGTAACATCCACAGCTTGCCAAAGAACCGCGCTCCTACCTGGTCAACGCAGACAGGGCCATTTACAGACGCAACCGTCAACATTTCCTCCCAGTGAAGGAACCACGTCCTGCTACTCCGCATCCTGAGGTTTTGCGTTTTGTATACCCTCCCGCTACCGGGCCGGCTGCTCCACTATCAGAGACTGTGTCCCCTGCGGCTCCCCCATGGCGTTCAGCGTCTAGGTCGCCTATTTCACCACCTCCACCCGGCGGGTCCCCGGTCACATCCCCGGTGCCCTGCACAGTCACTTTGCCGATGAAAGGAGGAGGTGCGGATTTGTACCGCACATGTGCTGGGCAGGTCAACAAGCCACCAATTAGATACGGTGATTTTGTGTAACTATCTATACTTCCCCCTACGCGTTATTAACGTTCCGGCTACTATATTGTTTAGCCACCATGTTTCCACGTATCTATGCTTTATTTTGTTTCTACAAGGAAAGATGTACTATACTTAACTCCTCTTGTTATGAAGGCCAACATGCCATTTTCTTTCTTCACTGCCTGCTGTATCTGCATGCTTTCATTGACTTTAATTGACTGATGAACAAGGACCCCTAGATCCCATTGTACTTCCCCTTTTCCCAACTTGACACCATTTAAATTATAATCTGCCTTCCTGTTTTTGCTACCAAAGTGGATAACCTCACATTTATCCACATTAAACTGCATCTGCCATCAATCTGCCCACACCCAACCTGCCCAAGTCACCCAGCATTCTCATAGCATCCTCCTCACAGTTCACACTGCCACCCAGCTTTGTGTCAACTGCAAATTTGCTAATGTTACTTTGAATCCCTTCATCTAAATCATTGATGTATATTGTAAATAGCTGCGGTCCCAGCACCGAGCCTTGTGATACCCCACTAGTCACTGCCTGCCATTCTGAAAGGGACCCGTTAATCCCTACTCTTTGTTTCCTGTCTGCCAACCAATTTTCTATCCATGTCAGCACTAACATGTGCCCTAATTTTGCACACTAATCTCCTATGAGGGACCTTATCAAATGCTTTCTGAAAGTCCAGGTACACTACATCCACTGGCTCTCCCTTGTCCATTTTATTAGTTACATCCTCAAAAAATTCCAGAAGATTAGTCAAGCATGATTTCCCCTTCATGAATCCATGCTGAGTCGGACCGATCCTGTTACTGCTATCCAAATGTGCCACTATTTCATATTTTATGTTTGACTCCAGCATCTTCCCCCCACCGATGTCAGCCTAACTGGTCTATAATTCCCTGATTTCTTTCTCCCGCCTTTCTTCAAAAGTGGGATAACATTAGCTACCCTCCAATCCACAGGAACTGATCCTGAATCTATAGAACATTGGAAAATGATCACCAATGATTCCACGATTTCTAGAGCCACTTCCTCGAGTACCCTGGGATGCAGACCATCAGGCCCTGGGGATTTATCAGCCTTCAGTCCCATCAGTCTACCCAACATAATTTCCTGCCTAATCAAGTACGAAAGGCAAAGAAGATAAGACTTCTGAGAGAAGGGAAACAGAGAAAACCGTTTCATTCAAGCATCATGTGAACTGCTGGTGCAGTAGTAAAATTACAGGGTAAATAATCCAAAATAAACTCACTAACAATCCAGAGAAGCATGCATCAGTCAATTAGAATCCGTAATGGGGATCAGGAATGTAAATAAGCAGACTGTACAATCTGGAGTTTAAGATCATCTTTAATCGGTACACGTAGTATAGCGGACAGCAGGTTGTTTGTTGTTAGTTCATCATTACCGCTTCCAAGACTGACCAGTATAGGAAGTGGGTGTTAGTATGAATCATACAGTAAGGTGGGGTTCGTGATGCTATTTCTACTATGATTGGTTCACATGCAATAACCAAACTCCAAGGAACTAGGAATAACTGTGCATAGTTCCCTGAAGGTGGAATCGCATGTAGATAGGGTGGTAAAGAAAGCCTTTGGTGTGCTGGCCTTTATAAATCAGAGCATTGAATATAGGAGTAGGGAAGTAATGTTAAAATTGTACAAGGCATTGGTAAGACCAATTCTGGAGTATGGTGTACAATTTTGGTCGCCTAATTATAGGAAGGATGTCAACAAAATAGAGAGAGTACAGAGGAGAATTACTAGAATGTTGCCAGGGTTCCAGCAACTATGTTACAGAGAAAGGTTGAACAAGTTAGGTCTTTATTCTTTGGAGCGCAGAAGGTTAAGGGGGGACTTGATTGAGGTCTTTAAAATGATGAAAGGGATAGACAGAGTTGACGTGGATAAGCTTTTCCTATTGAGGGTAGGGAAGATTCAAACAAGAGGGCATGACATGAGAATTAAGGGACAGAAGTTTAGGGGTAACATGAGGGGGAACTTCTTTACTCAGGCTGTGTGGAATGAGCTTCCAGCAGAAGTGGTGGAGACAGGATCGATTTTAACATTTAAAAGTAAAGTGGATAGGTATATGGACGTGAAGGGAATGGAGGGGAATGGTCTGAGTGCAGGTAGATGGGACTAGGGGAAAACAAATGGTCGGCACGGACTGGAAGGGCCGAGAGGGCCTGTTTCCGTGCTGTAATTGTTATATGGTTATATGGTTAACATACGAGTTGGTCATGAAAATCCATCTGTTGCCCATAATCTGGCCTTCATATGATTTATTCTTATCTGCACTATGAAAATGTCAATCAGGCATTTAGTAGCTTCAGACTATTGTATTAAAAGTCTAATAAAGGTGACCTCTTCGTTATTCAGGTGGGGAGTTGGGATGTGGTCCTAGAAAACAGTCCATGTTGAGGATGTCCATTATGTAAAGTTGTTTCATCTGCGAATGCATCAATAAAGACGAGTTGGGCTATATACATTTTGCAAGAGCGAATTTTATTCAGTATGTCAAATTTTTTGGTAATGATTTATGACCTATATAGCATCAAGACAAACAAGGGCAAGAAAAGCTCCTCCTGATTACCACCTACTTTCTCCTGATGTATCAGTAAAATGATGTACTGTAAAGGAAATGCATTCGTACAAAATAGTATTGCTAAACATAGAAAATAGGTGCAGGAGGAGGCCATTCGGCCCTTCGAGCCAGCACCGCCATTCATTGTGATCATGGCTGATCGTCCGCTATCAATAACCCGTGCCTGCCTTCACCCCATATCCCTTGACTCCACTAGCCCCTAGAGCTCTATCCAACGCTCTCTTAAATCAATCCAGTGATTTGGTGCCACTGCCCTATGTGGCAGGGAATTCCATAAATTCACAACTCTCTGGGTAAAAACGTTTTTCCTCACCTCAGTCTTAAATGACCTCCCCTTTATTCTAAGACTGTGGCCCCTGGTTCTGGACTCCCCAAACATTGGGAACATTTTTCCTGCATCTAGCTTGTCCAGTCCTTTTATAATTTTATATGTTTCTATAAGATTCCCCCTCATCCTTCTAAACTCCAGTGAATACAAGCCTAGTCTTTTCAATCTTTCCTCATATTGACAGTCCCGCCATCCCAGGGATCAATCTCGTGAACCTACACTGCATTGCCTCAATCACAAGGATGTCCTTCCTCAAATTAGGAGACCAAAACTGTACACAATACTCCAGATGTGGTCTCACGAGATCCCTATACAACTGCAGAAGAACCTCTTTACTCCTATACTGAAATCCTCTTGTTATGAAGGCCAACATTCCATTATCTTTCTTCACTGCCTGCTGTACCTGCACGCCAACTTTCTGTGACCAGTGTACAAGGACACCCAGGTCTCGCTGTACCTCCCCCTTACCTAACCTAACCCCATTGAGATAATAATCTGCCCCTTAATGATGAAAAAAACGAGAATCTAAGGGACCCCATGATCTACTACCCAGATCTTTGGAAAGGTGGTTGTAGAGATATTGGAAATACTGTTATCTTCCAGGATGTAATATTATAGAATGGTTCTTACAGAATAAAGAATAGCAAACACGACCCTGCCGTTTAAGGCTAGGGAAGCCCTTGGGTAGGAAAAATGCTGGAATTTTGTTATAAAGAATGTGATATCAAGGCTAGTATAAGAACTGAGCAGTCAATGTGCAAGAAAAATAATGTTTGCTCATCTGCTGTAGGTCTTTGAAATATGACTAGAATAGATATGGAGAATCAGTGAATATGGTGCTTTTGGATTTTCAAAAGCCTTTGATTAGTTCCCCAAAAGGTGAACAAACATATAGAAATGGAGGAAATATACTTGCAAGTTAGAGATGATTAACAAAGAGGAACAAGGAATAGTCATAAAGGTGCCTTCTTGGGTTTGTGGGCCATGTGTAGCATCTGTGGTGGAACCCTAACTATTCAAGAGTAAAGAATGTTTGTCATATCCACCACGATTGGAATATTGAAGTCCTTACGTGCTGCAGCTTTACAGGCACATTAAACTCATCAACGCAACAAATAAATATACAATAAATTATCAGTTATTCTAGATAGTGCAAGACCATGATAGTGCAAGTCTACCTTAATAGTGCAAAGATGAAGGTATTTTAGTGGTGAGGTGGGTGGACACACTTGTTAGTGAATTGTAGCAAAATTTGTAGCAAATATTTATTAAGTTGGCATATGGAATGCTTCTATTTCTTAAGATTTTTGTTATGATCATCCATGTGGAACAAAATTTGAAGTGGTACTGAGAGCAGCAGGCCCACCATATGTATACTTGAATGTCCATCAACATGGCTTCAATGTCCATCAACAAGAGTGATGCAGGAATACAGGTGCAGCTTGGTCCCTGGTAGGTGATGAGCAAGACAAGAGATAAACATAAACAATTTTGCTTGTACCAAACTGCCAGTGCCAGGTTAGAATGATCAAAGCATGGTATTTTTTTAGATAAGTCCCACCTTTACACTGAACACACCTATTATGTTGTGTTCCTTTGTAAAATATGTTTAAAAAGGATCTAACAGCTCAAAGTTTGGCATCTATGGAGTTGTTATGAGCCATTACAAGCAGAACTGTTTTCTACCAGTTTGTAATTTTATGCCCTAGCATATCCCCCACTCAAGCAAAGAGATCAAGACTTATTTTTAAGAAGTGTAGTCGGGTGTGCCAGTGGTAGCTTACAAAAGCCAAGGTTACAAAAATGCAAAGTACAACTGAACTACTTACTAATAATCAGATAAAAGGCCTGCAGCTCCAAAATCATCCTTATCTTCAATGATGACACTGCACAGCGAATCAATTCCAAGGAAAAGTCAGAAACATTTTCAACCATCTGTCTACAAAATGTTGGACTAATCCTGTTCAGCTAATTACCATTAAAACATTTTATTCTCAATCATAGACAAGGTGAACAGTAGTGAAATCAACAATGTGACAAGTGGTCAATAATCTAGCTCCCTTAATGTCCTTTTTGTGCATTGCCAAAACTAATCAGTTCCAGACCACATCACTACATTCGTCCAAATATGCACCAAAAGAAAGACTGAGTCCAAAGGGAAGGTGAGAGTAGTCTTTTATATCCACAAAATGTTCTTGTAGGTACAATACTTCAATCAACAAAAATGAACCTCTGACAGTGCGGATTTCTCTCAATCCCATCTAAATGTTATAGTCAGATCTCTGGAATGGGACTTGAATCCACAACATTCTGACTGATAGGTGAGAGTGCCACCTACAGAGCTGAAATTTAGCACAACAGTATGTAAAAGTAAAAGGGTCTTTCAAAATTTAATTGCCTTGATTATTGACAGCATAATACACTGCACCACATCTGGTAAACCTCTTAATCAACATGAAGACCTTGTTGCGAAGATCGGACAATACAAATTACTGAGCTCTAATAGTATAAAACACTCCTTTTTTCCACTCATTATCGAAAGTTAGCTATATATTTTCTCTCATTCAAACATTTAATTTGCAGCCAAATAAAACTTCCCTCAAAGTACTTAATTATAGGTAGTTAGAAAGTGTTCCCTTTAAACATTTAATTACAGATGGCATAAAACCCTTTGATCAGTATCCATTAATTTAACATTTTCAAAACAACCAAGCTCCAAAGATGATACTTTGAGAAAGTAATTCTTTATGCGATGTTCAAGACGGAACTGCAGATGCTGGAAAATCGAAGGTAGACAAAAGTGCTGGAGAAACTCAGCGGATGCAGCAGCATCTATGGAGCGAAGGAAATAGGCAATGTTTCGGGCCAAAACCCTTCTTCAGATTGATGCAGGGTGGGGGAGGGGCGGGAAGAAGAAAGGAAGAGGAGGAGAGAGCTGGGAAGGGGAGGAGACTGCAAGGGCTACCGGAAATTAGAGAAGTCAATGTTCAAGCCGCAGGGATGCAGACTGCCAGAGCGGAATATGAGGTGATGCTCCTCAAATTTCCGGTGGTGCTCACTCTGGCCATGGAGGAGGCTCAAGACAGAAAGGTCGGATTCAGAATGGGAGGGGGAAGTTGAAGTGCTGAGCCACAGGTTGGTTAATGCAGACCGAGCGGAGATGTTCGGCGAAACGATCGCCAAGCCTAAGCTTGGTCTCACCGATGTAGGTCAGCTGACATCTAGAGCAGCAGATGCAATAGAGGTTGGAGGAGGTGCAGGTGAACCTCTGTCGCACCTGGAACGACTGCTTAGGTCCTTGAATGGAGTCGAGGGGGGAGGTAAAGCGACAAGTAGCATCTCCTGCAGTTGCAAGGAAAAGTGCCCGGGGAGGGGGTGGTACAGGTGGGAAGGGAAGAATTGACCAGGGAGTTACGGATGGAGCGGTCTTTATGGAATGCAGAGGGGGGGGGGGGAGATGGGAAGATGTGGCGAGTGGTGGGGTCACGTTGGAGGTGGCAAAAATGACGGAGGACTCTTTGTTGTATGTGACAGTTAGTGGGGTGGAAGGTGAGGACTAGGGGGACTCTGCCCTTGTTCCGAGTTGGGGGGGGGGGGATGGGGAGAGAGAGCAGTGTTGCGGGGTATTGAAGAGACCCTGGTGAGAGCCTCATCTATAGTAGGGGAGGGGGAACCCCCGTTCCCTGAAGAATGAGGACATTTCCGATGCCCTGGTGTGGAACACCTCATCCTGGGAGCAGATGCAGCGTAGACGGAGGAATTGGGAGTAGGGGATGGAGTCCTTACAGGAAGCAGGGTGGGAAGAAGTGTAGTCTAGATAGCCATGGGAACTGGACAACAAAATCAAACAATAAGTGTAAACATCACAGTTAAGAAAATATCCATTAATACTGTTTACTGTTTACTTTACTACTCCAAATAAAGGACTCAGTGCATTTTCTGTCACCTGAATGCTGGTTCAAATATAAATATGAATTTAATTAGATTTCTTGATAGGGTCAAACCCCATTTACTAAGTCTGAATAACTCCAAACAAGTTTGTTCTGTTAAGTGGAAAATAAATAGCAGCGTAGGCCATTTATCAGACTGCAAATAGCAGAACCGTTTAAAAATGCAGAAAACTTTAGAGATGCTAGAATCTTGAGCACAAAACAAACTACAACAGGAACTCAGTGGGTCAGGCAGCTCAGGAGGAAAATTCACAGATGACATTTCACATTGGGTCCTTTCTTCAGCAATGGAAGAAAGGTGGAAAAATTGAGGTTGGGGTGGTACAAAGCCTGGTAAATGATGGGTGGATACAGGTGAGGTGGAGTAGTGCAAACAAGTAGAGGTGAAGTGGAGACAAAAGAGTTGCAGATAAGGGAAGAGGTGAAATGTGAAGCCTGAGAGAGGGATATGGGTGGAATGAGATGGGGGTGGGTAGGGGTAAGAGTGGCGATGAGGGAACTCGAAGTAGGGAGGGGTGGGAAATGACCAGAAGGAGGATGGGAAAGGAACAGGGTTGGTGGGAGAAAGGTGTGCACCAGAGAGAAGAGGGCTAAGGGGTTTACTTGAAATTTGAGAACTCAATGTTCATGCTGTTGCACCAAAGTGGAATAAGAGGTGCTGTACTTCCAGTTTGCATGTGGCATCGCTCTGGCAGTGGAGGAGGCCAAGGACAGAAAGGTTGGTATGGGAAGGGAAGTTAAAATGAGCAGCAATTCGGAGCTCCAGCACGTCTACACTTTGTTTAGCAAATGGAGGCCACACTAGGAGCACCAAATGCAATAGACAAGGTTGGAAGTGGAGCACATGAACAGTTCAGGAAGTACCCTTAACAGCATTAACATGCAGAGGGACTTTAGGGTCTCAGTCCATACCACCGTGAAAGTAGGGACACAAGTATATAGTGCTAAAGAAGGCATATGGTATTCTTGCCTACATCAACCAGGGCATGAGTATAAGAGTCAGAAAGTCATGTTGCAGCATCACAGGATTTGGCCTACACCACATTTGGAGTATTGCTTGCAGTTCTAGTCTCCCTAACTAAATGTGTAGGCTTTAGAGAGGGTGCAAAAGATGTTTACCATAATGCGGTCTAGATTAAGAGTATTAGCTACAAAGAAAGGTTGGACAAACAAGCAAAATCAGACCATTCGGCCCATCGAGTCTGCTCTGCTACTCGATCTGGCTGATATATTTTTCCCGCTTAACCCCAGACTCTTGCCTTCTCCCCATAACCTTTGACACCCTTACTAATCAAGAACTTATCAATCACTGCTTTAAAATTACCCAATGACTTGGTCTCTGCTGCCATGTGTGGCAACAAATTCCATAGATTCTCCACCCTCAGGCTAAAGGAATTTCTCCTTATCTCCATTCTAAAGGTACATACTTTTATTTTGAGGCTGTGTTACCTGGTCCTAGACTCTCCCTCTAATGGAAATATCCTCTCCAAATTCACACTCTCTAGGACTTTCATTAATGAGTAAGTTCCAATGAGATCCCCCTCCATGTCTTTCTAAGCTCAGCGAGTACACGCCCAAAGCCATCAAACAATCTTCATACGTAAACTCAATCATCTCTAGGATCATTCTCCTAAATCTTCTCCAGACCCTCTCCAGCACAGCACATCCTTCCTCGGATATAGGGCACAAAACTGCTCACAATATTCCAAATGTCATCTGACCAACACCTTCTAAAGCCTCAGGATTCCATCCTTGCTTTTATATTCTTGTCCTTTCGAATTGAATGCTAACATTGCCTTTGCCTTTCTTGCCATTGGTAAAACCTGCAAATTAATATTTTGAGAATTCTGCACCAGCACTCCCGAGTCCCTTTGCACCACCAATTTCTGAATCCTCTCCCCACTTAGAAAATAATCTACTACTTTATTCCTTCTACCAAAGTGGATGACTGTACACTTCGCTACACTGTATTTCATTTGTCAGTTATTTGCCTACTCTACCAAACCTGTCCAAGTTTATCTGCAGATTCCCTGCTTCCTTAACACTACACCTCCACCTATCTTCCTATCATGCGCAAACTTAGTCATAAAGTCATCAATTCCATCATCCAGATCATTAACATATACCGAGAACAGTAGTGAACCCAACACCGACCCCTGCAATCCACTAGTCACCCGCAGCCAACCTGAAAAAGTCCCCTTTATCCCCATCCTTTGTCTTCTGCCAGTTAGCCAATCTTCTATCCATGCTAGTACCTTGCCTCTAATACCATAGGCTCCGATCATGTTTACCTTTATTTCTCATAGAAAGTGTTGGGTGTTGGGAATACACAGCAAGATGTGGTGACGGAGGCAATAGTGGCATTCAAGAGGTTTTTAGATGGCAGATAGATATGCAGGGAATGGAGGGATATGGATCATGTCCAGGCAGAGGAGATTAATTTAACTTGGCATCATATTCAGCACGGATATTATGAGACGAAGGCTCTGTTCCTGTGCTATATTCCATGTTCCGTATCACCTGTAAGGACTGTTGGTGTCCCTGAATGGAAGTGAGACAGGAGAGGCGAGGACAGCCGTTACATCTCCTGTGGTTGCACAGAGAATTGCCTTGGATGGGGGCAATTTGGGGAGGCATGAGCAAACAATGGAGTTGCAGAGACAGAGGTGTCTGTGGTAATTGGTGAGGCCAGGACGATGTGACTGGTGGTGGGATGGTTGAAAGTGGCGGAAATGTTGAAAAGTTACCTGTTGGATGCTGACACTAGTAGGGTGAAAGATGAGGACCAGAGGAACTCTATCCTTGTTCCATCTCAGAGGGAGGAAGAGTGAGAGCAGAATTGTGGGAAACATAGGAGACATGAGTGAGAGTTCTGTCCACAATGTGGGGGTGGGGGGAAATAGAAGATAAACACCTTTACTGAAGAAAGGGGATATTTCAGATGTCCAAGAATGGAAAGCCTCATCTTGCGACCAGATGTGGCTGAGAAAGGGAAAATGTGAGTAAGGAATGGCAACCCTTGTTCTATTGCATTTGGTGCTCCCAATGCAGCCTCCTCAACATCAGTAAGATCAAGCACAGGTTGTGTGAACATTTCGCTGAACACTTGTGCTCTCTCCAAAGGCCTGCTGGAGCTTACTGTTGCTAGTCATTTGAACTACTTTTCCCATTCCCATAATGACCTTTATGTCTCGGCCTACTCCACTTCCAGTGAGACCACTCATAAACTGGAAGAACAGTAATTCTTATTCCGCTTGGGTAGCCTATAACCAACCCAATGGCATGAACATATAATTCTCCAATTTCAAGTAAAACCCCTGCCCCCTTCAACTCTCTCCCTCGTTCTGCACATCTTTCTCCTACCACTTCCATAATCCTCCTCATTTCCTATCCTCCTCCTGACATCTGAGTGATCCAGCTGGTAGTGTTGCTGCTTCAAAGCGGCAAAGACCTGGGTTTAATCCTGATTTTGGGTGCTGCCTGTGTGGAATTTGGAGTTCTCCCTGTGGCCATATAGGTTTCCTCGCATATCCCAAAGAACTGAGGATTTGTAGGTAAATTACCCTTAGTGTGTAGGGAGCAGATGTGAATGTGGGATTACATAGAACTAATGTAAATGGATGATCGGCGGTCAATGTGGGCTCAGTGGGCAGAAGAGCCTGTTTCTGTGCTGCATCGTTCAATCAATCTCCCACCCCTCCTTACTCTGAGTCCCTATCCCCTTCCACCCATATCCCTCTCTTCGACTTTACATTTCACTTCTCCTCTTCCTTCCTTATATAACACTCTTTGGTCTCCATTTAACCCCTGCACATCTACCAATCACCTCCCTCACATGTATCCACTTATCACTTGCCAGGCTTTGTCCTACCCCCAGGGTACACAAAATGCTGGAGAAACTCAGTGGGTGCAGCAGCATCTATGGAGCGAAGGGGATAGGCAACGTTTCGGGCCAAAACCATTCTTCAGACTGATGGGGGGTGGGGGGAGGCAGGGGGAAGAAAGGAAAAAGGAGCAGCCCGAGGGCTGAGGGAGAGGTAGGAAGGGGAGGAGACAACAAGGGTTAACAGAATTGAGAGAATTCGATGTTCATGCCAAGAGGATGCAGGTGCTGTTCCTCCAATTTGTGGTGTTTAGGAGAGTTTAGGGGAATTTAGGGGAGTCTGCATCCTATTATAAACAAATTACAATTCCTTCTGTTCACACTATGAAGCTCCTTACAGGTGCCAACTCCGACTATTCAAGTGTTCTTAGAGATCGTGAAGTTAAGCTACAATTCAATAGTGTATATATTTCTGCCAGGTTTAATTTGCCTAACATATAAATAAAACATTTATCACATGAATTTGATACTTCTAAAAATGCAAGAAATATATTTTAAAAAACAAGGCATTCCATTAAATGTTCACAGCAACCTTTTTGGTACACAGCACATGTAACAACACAACTATTATTTTTGCCATTAACAAAAGTGCACAATTCTGCACATTAAATATTGTGTCAAGATTGACCAAGTGAATGCTGTCGCACACAATATACAAATCTATAATACTTTCACAAGAAATTAAAATACAAAGATACAAAAGGACTTAAATTAATACCATTCTTTTCAAGACATTTCATATTTTCCTGTGGCGTTTTCCAATTTGACATTTCCTTTTTTCCTCCTTGGCACTGGGATAGTTCCTTAAGAATTCTGATCACTGTGGTAGTTGATGAATAAAGTGTAACACACCAGCACTCTGAGCATGCAGCTGTGATCCAGTCTTTCGCCAAATCCCCCCCCCCCCCCTCCCCTTCTGCTCTAGGTTGCCAGCAATTCTAACTCATGACACATATGGTCGGCTAGGGACCAAGTAAGGAGATTCTGACAACCAACAGTCATTGCAGTATGTACCATTTCTAACATAAAAAAAAGCAAAGCAACTAGCAAATTGTCTTAAAATAGCCTGATAAATAATTACATTCATTTTAATTTTTCCCACACATTGAAAAGTATAAAGTGAACAATACGTTAAAAGGTAGCATGAAAATATTACTTACGGAAATACAATGTGCAAACTGCATGGTAGTAATTCTGCTAATAAGTAGTTCCGTTTTCATTATGTTAAGCA
This sequence comes from Okamejei kenojei, assembly GCA_035221665.1. Lineage (NCBI taxonomy): Eukaryota > Metazoa > Chordata > Chondrichthyes > Rajiformes > Rajidae > Okamejei > Okamejei kenojei. Next base: position 14,261,168 of record CM069147.1, read on the forward strand.
ATTAAAATCCACATTAAGACAACTGAAATAAATATACACGTTATTTTCTCACCAACTGCTGTGTCAAAAACTAGAAAATCTGCAAGAATTATAATGCTGCAAGCAATTCCTTCAAATAGCCCTATTTCCCTAATTATGCATACAGATGAGTTGATTTCCTGTGGCCACTACTGTCACACAAAAAAAACTAACTTTTTCCAAAGGCAAGACACACGTCATCAGATGTTTCTAAGTTTACATGTAGAGAGTTATAAGACAAAGGTTAATTTTTTATGACTTCAAACAAGCATAGGTCAGAAAAGACGCAGCATTTCTCTTGTGGGTGTAATAATCATGTTTTTATTATAAACAAAGCAACAGTTGTTTTGCTATTTTCAATAGTGATGACTGACTTTAGTGTTCATCAGCTGTAAACTTTAAAAATGGACACAAGGATAGGTATTTCCGAACAATTTTCAACTGCTATTTTCTCCTACTTCCATCACTTATTTGACTCTAATGGAAAGACCAAACATCTACAGCAAAATAGTTTGTAAAGACAAAATATTAAGAAAACATGTTGAATTTGTGCTGTAAATGAATACACCATCATAGATTCAAACTGCTTTCAGGGATTTCTTTCCCCTCACAGTTCAAAAAACAAATCAAGTGTAATATTTAAAATTAGTTTCAGTCCATTATACAAAGCTCTAATTCTAAATGAAGGCTTTTTTGTATAATCTAAATCCATAAATAATACCTTAATTTTCTATCCAAATTATCCTAGCATGACATAATGTCAATCTTAAAATATCTCACACAATTGTAATAGTTTTGTACAATAGAATATAAACACTAAACAGTAATTATAAATCACACATATCAGAAGTTAAATTTTAGTTCTATAGATGTTGCAGCTAACACAGCAGTTTTATTACCGCAACATTAGCAAGGATTTTCTTCTTCGCTGATTACATGGAATGAACCGAGTTAGAACCATGAACGTTGTTCAAACAGTTATCCTATTGAGGTCTGAAGAAGCAAATCTTAAATTTGTTCAGGATCCACGATTAAAACATATTTTTACTCACGATAATATTATACAGACAACACTAATAGTTATTGGTTGTGCTAGTTTTGATATGCCTGTTTAACCCTTTAAAATAATTAAAAACTATCTAAATAAAACAATGTTATATTAAGGCATTACAAATGACATTTGTGACATTTGCTCAATGTCAACACCAACACTGATTTCATTCATTATCAAACCTTAAAAAAAACTAGGCTTCTTGGCTCTGCGCTCCAAGCATGGTTGCAACTTTCAATCAGTTAAGCATACCATTTGCTTTCACTGTAGTTAATTTCTCTGAAGGGCTTGATTGTTTTCACTGCTTAAATGTCTGTTCAAAGTACATAACATAGTAAGTAAAAACTAATGTAAATACCAATGCAGAATGGAAGCAGCAGCATTAAATCATAATGTATATAGTACAGAATAGATAAAGCATCAGGATGTTTGAAACGGATGGGATATTTAGAATTATTATTCATTCTCTCATTGAGGAAGGAATGTCATAAAACTAATCCCACCTCAATTAAATATGAACTTGAATGTGACTGTTGTAAATTCAAATACTGAAATCCAATTTTTAAATTTAACCTGAACAACACCAAAAGGGATTAGCATAAACAAATGTATTTCAATCCACTGACATTTTAATCAGGAATGCTGCATGGGAGGGCCAAGAACCATAAACAGGCAAATTCCTACTTATTGGTGAAGCCCAATTACGTTGTCAGGGCTTGATTCTATTTTAACTGATGTAATCAGGCGGCAGCAGAATTAAAACCCATCACCAAAAGGGGGAGGGAATAAAGTGTTTGTTGAGATCTTCTTAAATTAGTGCTCCACAAGGAGTAATCATTCCTTCAATTTCTGGACATTATTCACCAGCTTTCAGTTAAATTCCTATGATGACTATGAACTGGCGTTTCCTGGACTTCCGCATTCAATTCGCCTCCTCCCTTCCACCTGCCTGTCACAAACACTTCATAAGTTAAAACTGGTACTTAAATCTTTCCTGTCTCCATGTCACATGGAAAGTTATGGAGGGGACATAATAGTGCCCTGCATAAAAACTACAGGGAAATAAAAATAAAGAATTAGGTTGATTCAATAATAGTTTTATGGTGACTATTGCCGATCTTAGATATTTAATTCCAGATTAAAATAGTCAAATTTGAATTCCACATTTGGGATTCTGCAATTAAAAATTATGTCCGATATCAACATCTAGACTTCTGTATACTAATCCTATAAATCAATCACTATACCACCACAATGACCATTCACACAACAAGGGAATAGATTAATGAAAATATAGAAACATAGAAATTAGGTGCAGGAGCAGGCCATTCGGCCCTTCAGCCATGATCATTCAATATGATCATGGCTGATCATCCAACTCAGTATCCTGTACCTGCCTTCTCTCCATACCCCCTGATCCCTTCAGCCACAAGGGCCACATCCAACTCCCTCTTAAATATGGCCAACGAACTGGCCTCAACTACCTTTTGTGGCAGAGAATTCCACAGATTCACCACTCTCTGTGTGAAAAACGATTTTCTCATCTCGGTCCTAAAAGACTTCCCCTTTATCCTTAAACTGTGACCCCTTGTCATGGACTTCCCCAACATCGGGAACAATCTTCCTGCATCTAGCCTGTCCAACCCCTTAAGAATTTTGTAAGTCTCTATGAGATCACCCCTCAATCTTCTAAATTCCAGCGAGTACAAGCCAAGTCTATCCAGTCTTTCTTCATATGGAAGTCGTGCCATCCCAGGAATCAGTCTGGTGAACCTTCTCAGTACTCTCTCTATGGCAAGAATGTCTTTCCTAGGAGACCAAAACTGTACGCAATACTCCAGGTATTGTGGCCTCACCAAGACCCTGAACAACTGCAGTAGAACCTCCCTGCTCTTGTACTCAAATCCTTTTGCTATGAATGCCAACATACCATTCGCTTTCTTCACAGCCTGCTGCACCTGCATGCCTACTTTCAATGACTGGTGTACCATGACACCCAGGTCTCGCTGCATCTCCCCTTTTCCTAATCGGTCACCATTCAAATAATAGTCCACCTTCCTGTTTTTGCCACCAAAGTGGATAACCTCACATTTATCCACATTATACTGCATTTGCCCACTCACCCAGTCTATCCAAGTCATCCTGCAGCCTCCTAGCATCCTCCTCACAGCTAACACTGCCCCCCAGCTTCGTGTCATCCACAAACTTCGAGATGTTGCATTTAATTCCCTCGTCCAAATCATTAATGTATATTGTAAATAGCTGGGGTCCCAGCACTGAGCCTTGCGGCACCCCACTAGTCACTGTCTGCCATCCTAAAAAGGACCCGTTCACTCCTACTCTTTGCTTCCTGTCTGCCAGCCAGTTCTCTATCCACATCAATACTAAACCACCAATACCGTGTGCTTTACGTTTGTATACCAATCTCTTGTGTGGGACCTTGTCGAAAGCTTTCTGAAAGTCCAGATACAACACATCCACTGCTTCTCCCTTATCCACTCTACTAGTTACATCCTCAAAAAATTCAATAACATTCGTCAGACATGATTTACCCTTCGTAAATCCATGCTGACTTTGTCCAATGATTTCACCACTTTCCAAATGCGCTGCTATCCCATCTTTAATAATTGACTCTAGCAGTTTCCCCACTACCAATGTTAGACTAACTGGTCTGTAACTCCCCGTTTTCTCTCTCCCTCCCATTTTAAAAAGTGGGGTTACATTAGCTACCCTCCAATCCTCAGGAACTACTCCAGAATCTAAAGAGTTTTGAAAAATTATCACTAAGGCATCTGCTATTTCTGGGGCTACTTCCTTAAGTAACCTGGGATGCAGCCTATCTGGCCCTGGGGATTTATCGGCCTTTAATCCATTCAATTTACCCAACACCACTTTCCAGCTAACCTGGATTTCACTCATTTCCTCCATCTCATTTGATCTGCGATCCCCTGCTATTTCCGGCAAATTATTTATGTCTTCCTTAGTGAAGACAGAACCAAAGTAGTTATTCAATTGGTCTGATATGATATGATAGATGGGAGTATATACCACAGTCAAATTCCACAGGCAGGTGTTGCTAGGTTTACAACTGCAAGGACAGTGTTATTAGGTATGTTACAATACCTACCTTGAGCGGCACTGCAGTTCTGCCACTCCCCGTGTGCGCGGCTTTGGCGCCTTTCAGAGGGGGGCGGGTTTAAAATGCCGTTTTTCCCCAGACAGTCCAAATCGATCCATCTCAGGCGATATCGTCACTAAAGAGAAATCGTCCGACATTTCATTCATTAAGGTATTTTTAAACTACGCTAGATCATTTATTAGCTAGAGTAGTTTAAAAATCATCTTCTAAAGCCATGAACACCGACAGCGGAACGGATCTAACGTAGGTGATAAAAGAAGGTACACAGTTTATTTTTACATAAAAACGTGGTTATTAGGAAGCCTTTAATCAAATTTTCTTCATGCAAAAAGGGGACAAAAAAAATATACGAACTGGCTGTATTCACCGCAAACCGCAACGTTCCAATCCACCACGTTCCACTAAAACCCACTCGCAAGTTGATTTAAATGGCCATTAATTTACAGGAATTAAACACTAAATTCCTTCAATTTGGCCTCTAAATTCATGAAAATGAGATTTAAAAATCATATTATATTGTGGATTATTGTGTGAATGTTATTTGGACACTTAGGCAATTAAAAAATGTTTATCATTTCTTAAGAAATGGATAGATGTTTAGATCTAGTAATTGAATTTTGTAATTAGCTACAGTTAGGTAACTACCTAATTATATGTTTTGATTTCAGATCATCCAAGTAAGATTGTTTCATATTTGTTTCAGAATGCTTCAATCTATAATAACTGAAAATTTCATTGAGCTATTAATTTTTAAGAAAGTTATGGGCTTTTGATTGTCCTAGATCACAGCTTTTGAGTTAAGTCAATGGAAAGGCAATGGGGAACAAGATCCTAATTTCCGAGTATGAAAATGGCCATAACATTTTTAATACTGAAGATATGAAAGTGAATTAGATGTCAAATTAAACTTCTTTTTATGCTTTATCTGATGGGATAAATTGCAGACTTGATTTTTAAAATCTCAAAATTTTGTAACATTGCTAGTGTTATTATATTTCTATAATATTAATTTCTGTAAGCCAAATTCCAGCTACAGCAGAAAGATCAAGAATGAATTGTAGTTGCCAAATCCAAGGCAAATACTTTTCCAATTTCTCATGGTACTTAAAAAGATTAAAACTCCAGGATGATATATTAAATTTAAATCAAAACATCATGACATATTTTACTAAATAATGATGTCCCATTTACCATCTGCTGTGTCATGCATGATAGAATTATTTATTTCAGTATGAAAATATAAATTGGCATAATTCATCTCTTTCAAAAGAAGTGGATAATTTGTGTGTTCAGTTAAGAAAATTATTGTTTCTTAATTATAATACACACACCCTTTTGAAAATAGAACAAGGTGCTGGTAAACCTTCCAAAATTTATTGCAAGGTTTTAAAGTAATACACAATTAATGCTCTGTGTATAATCTGTACATTTCCAATTTACAGTAACTACTACCTACTGATAACCACATTTCCAATTTACAGTAACTACTACCTACTAATAACTCACTGGTGGTCTGAAAGCATTAGCTGAATTAATAATAATTTCCTATTGAAGAAAATTTTTTACTATGGCTTAAAAACAATATACCACATTGTTTATGTTTATATAAGTGTCTAACCAAACACAGCAGTCACCCTCACAATTTAAGCTCACAAGGTTGTTATGCACAAATAATCATCGATTAACTATTGCCCATAAAGCAGGTCTGCTCTACTGCTTCAGCATAACAGGGGGAAGCAATCTTTTTTTTAAATCTTCCTTGGTCTCTTTTGATTCAAGTGGAAAAGCAAACTGAATTAAATTCAACAAATTCTACTATTGGTTCTGCTGCATTATCTTGGCATTTCCATCTAGTTATATTTGTGACTGTAATAAATAGTAGCATACAATGAGATTTTTTTTTGCGTCTTTGCAGGTCGAGGGATCAAGTCACAGAGATATGTAATTGAACTCCCCCTTTTGAAGCGAAAAAATCATGCAACATCAGCAATTGCAATGGAATTCTAACATTGGGCTTGGCTTAAAGAACAGCTTCGTTCAGCTAGATGGCAATCATTCCAATCCTCTCAACAATAGAGTGCCAGAGGATTAAATAAGCAGAACAATACATTGTTTTTTTCAGAATTCAGATTGTATTCCATCTGTAAAATTTCATTTGGCTAACTGAGCAAGTTTCTTTTTGATTCACCTTTTCTATTACTAAAGGATCCTTCAACTGAAATGTTAACTCTTGATTCTCTCTCCAAAGATGATGCATGACTGGTGAGTATTTTCAGGGTTTCTGTTTTATTTTCTAACATCTGAAGTGTTTTGTACTTAGTTTATTTTGTGGCCCAGATTACTGACTCCCAACAGATCAACATTATGAAATACAAAATTGTCTTTATTATGAAGGTGTTCGTTAAAAAAAAGGATATTAAATTGTCTTTAAAAAATATATATACTATTGTCTTTTTTAAATAAATGAAAACATTCATGAATAAGAACAGTTTATGATTTATGTACTTCATTCTTCAACTATTCAAGCATAATTGCAATTTTCCAAAATACTAATTTGTTTAAAAATACAGAAAGTATTGTTCTATATTTCATCAGCACAATAATATTTTAAAGAAACTATGCACTCTTAACTATAATGGAGAGAATACTGCATGAAGAAAATGTCCCGTCCCCTACCTCCCTTCCACAGTACTTGCATTTCCCATTAAAAGGAGTTACGATTGTTAATATCCAAATGCCTTTGATCCTGGCATTATGTTCTTCAAATTTTAGCCTCCTATGCATTTACAATCTCCTTAATCACCCCCCCCCCCCCCACCCCCCTCTCCCAACTAGGTGCCATCCTTTAGCTGCTTAATTCCTAAACTAATTTGCCATTTCTCTACCTTTTTCTTCGTTAACATACTCTGGAAATTCTTTTAAATCAAGTTTCTCATCAGCCATCCTTTCATGATTTCATGTGTCACGTTTGTAATTCTGGCAATTATTATTGTGCTGAATACACATTATAAATCCTAGTTATTAAGGATGAAATAAATGACATAGATTTAGGAGAGTCAACAGAGGAAATAAGAGTGCAGTGGCTTTCACTTTGCAGTATATATATCAAAATTGTAGCAATCATTTTTTTTTACTTTCTCCAGGGCAAAACAAAACAGAAATTGAACACATAATTTTTTTGAAATCTGTATTCAATCACAGGGCTCGAAATTAACGGTTGCCCGGGTGCCAATTGCCACCTCAAGTCCCGCCGGGCAACCTAAAAGCCCAGCTTCTTGGTTTTCTGGTCCTCCAAAAATATTCCAAATGGAATTTAAACAGAAGTGGAAACAGGCCCTTCGGCCCACCAAGTCCACGCCGACCACCGATCACCCGTACACTAGTTCTATTCCACACATTAGCAACGTAAGTCAAGAATCAAGAGTGTTTTATTCTCTCTGTACGGAGTTTGTACGTTATCCCCATGACCTGCGTGGGTTTTCTCCGGGATCTCTGGTTTCCTCCCACGCTCCAAAGACGTGCAGGTTTGTAGGAATGACACTGTGGATGCTGGCTGGCACCGAAGATAGACTTGGATAGAGTGGACGTGGAGCGGATGTTTCCACCAGTGGGAGAGTCTAGGACCAGAGGGCACAGCCTCAGAATTAAATGATGTACTTTTAGAAAGGAGACGAGGAGGAATTTCTATAGTCAGAGGGTGATGAATCTGTGGAATTCATTGCCACGACGGCTGTGGAGGTCGAGTCAGCGGATAGTTTTAAGGCCGAGATTGATAGATGCCTGATTAGTACGGGCGTCTGGGGTTATGGGGAAAAGGCAGGAGAATGGGGTTAGGACGGAGAGATAGATCAGCCATGACTGAATGGTGGAGTAGACTTGATGGGCCGAATGGGCTAAATTTGCTCTGGTAACTAATTAATTTATGAAGTGCTGGAGTAACTCAGCGAGTCAGGCAGCATCTATGAAGAAAACACATGGGTGACATTTTGAGGGTGACTCTTCTTCAGACTGAAAGTAGACGGGGGGAGGGGGGGAACGGCCAGAATAAATCAGAACTAGCAACAGACCCAAGAAGGGTGGAGCCCCTAAAGGAGTCTGTGTAGGCGTTTGGATAAATTGTCTCTCATGTGGAGGATAGTGCTAGTGTGCGGGGTGATCGCTGGTCGGCATGGACCCGGTGGGCTGAAGGGCCTGTTTTCGCGCTGTATCTCTTAAAGATAGCAGAGTCAGGAGATATGGGGAGGAAGCAGGAACGAGGTACTGATTGTGGATGATCAGCCATGATCACATTGAATGGCGGTGCTGGCTCGAAGGACCGAATGGCCTACTCCTGCACCTATTGTCTATTGTCTAAAAAATGTTCCCCATCTTGGGGGAAGTCAGAACGGAGTGTCTGGGTTTGTATACACTGGAATTTAGAAGGATGAGAGGGAATCTTATTGAAACATAAGATTATTAAGGGTTTGGACACGCTAGATTCAGGAAACATGTTCCCGATATTGGGGGAGTCTAGAACCAGCGGCCACAGTTTAAGAATAAGGGGTAAGCCATTTAGAACGGAGACGAGGAAACACTTTTTCACACAGAGAGTTGTGAGTCTGTGGAATTCTCTGCCTCAGAGACCGGTTCTCTGGATACTTTCAAGAGAGAGCTAGATAGAGCTCTTAAAGATAGCGGAGCCAGGGGATATGGGGAGAAGGCAGGAACGGGGTACTGATTGTGGATGATCAGCCATGATCACATTGGATGGCGGTGCAGGCTCAAAGAGCCGAATGGCCTATTCCCGCACCTATTGTCTATTGTTAAGTGTTTTATTCTCTCACGTCCCAGTTAGAACAATGAAATCCTGTCCCACAGTATGAATGTACGAGTTCATTCAAGTGCTCTCATGAGTTGAAAAAAAAATCAAACTCATGGTAAGCACGTAGAATGAACGTAGCAGGTACGTCAGAGCTCGGGGACGTCTCTTAGCGGCTCCTAACACTAACGGCAGGTACTCGGGAAGACTCGCCAATGGCAGGTAAGCTCCGGAAGATTCGTGAAGATTTTTCAACATGTTGAAAAATGTCCACGAGAGCCCCGAGTACTTACGAGTGGCCATTTCCGAAAATCTCCGAGTTCGAATGAGGGCAAACTCGGGAAGAACAGGGGACAGGGCTTTAACTTGCAGCAGCACAACAGAATATGTAAACATAGTACTCTGTAAACAATGTTATAAACGAGAAAACAACAGTGTATATTTATATATAACTAAATAAATATATATAGATATATATATATATCTATATAACTAAAAGTCTCATCTTGACCACTTCCAGTCTGCACTGTATATTGAATTTAGAAAAAACGCTACCCTATATCTCTATGATTTTTGGCCATTTTACTCACTGTCCTCCTCCGCTGAGGCAGCCCCGAGGATTTTTGTGATCGATCAAAAATAAAAAAGTTATGAGTGTTTAAAAAATCTTGAGATCAGCTGATTGGTCCTCTCGCCTGTCAATCACCATGATGAAGGTAATGCCTCTTCCGGGGTGGGGGGGGCAGGACTATAAAGCCCCGGATGCCTGGACGTGAGTCAGTCAATCTCGAAGATCGTGAGGGAGTGGCCACAACTGTGATTCTAAGCTGTGAATCAATTGAACTATGTCTGCAATGTACTTGCAATAAGTGATTTGTTTGCCCTTAATGAAAATGCAATGAGCTGTTTTGCCTGCCCTGTGCTTAAAACTGCAATGGAAATGGAAATGAAATGAAAATGCAATGAGCTGTTTGGCCTGCCCTGTGCTTGAAACTGCAATGGAAATGGAAATGAAATGGAAATGCAATGAGCTGTTTGGCCTGCCCTGTGCTTGAAACTGCAATGGAAACTAAATGAAAATGCAATGAGCTGTTTGGCCTACCCTGTGCTTGAAACTGCAATGGAAATGAAATGAAAATGTAATGAGCTGTTTGGCCTGCCCTGTGCTTGAAACTGTAATGGAAATAGAAACAAAATGAAAATGCAATGAGCTGTTTGGCCTGCCCTTTGCTTGAAACTGCAATGGCAATGGAAATGAAATGAAAACGCAATGAGTTGTTTGGCCTGCCCTGTGCTTGAAATTGAAATGGAAATGAAATGAGTTGTTTGGCCTGCACGAAAGCACTAATTTCGGCCCACAAGGCCCCTATTAGCCGAGAAACCAGTCATTTTTGCCTAAACTGCCCGTATTAGCCCAGGAGGAGCATTTTGGCCCAAAAGGCCCATGCCAGGCCAGGAAAAGTACAGAAAAAGTGCCTTTCACTGAGATTTCTTTTTTAAAAGAGCCCCTTCGGCTCTTCAGGCCTGTACTAGCCCAGGAGGAGTCCCTTCGGGCCGTCAGTAAGTATTACCCATGCAAGTATTAAACCTCACCCCAGTATTTTCCTCCCTCCCTTCATTGGCTCTCTGTGAGATCCTGGCCAGGATAGACTTTCCTTCATCGCTGTGATCTGCAGAAAAAGATGAAAAATGTCTAAAATTGATTGTCCACCCACTCCCCCTTCTCTCTCACAGAGTCTCTCATCTGTTTTGTGCAGAATTTCTGGCAGGTTCTGAGCTGCCAGCCCACCAGCCCTGAGTGACTGAGCTGCCAGCCCACCAGGCCTGAGTGACTGAGCTGCCAGCCACACTTAGAGATTTAAGACTGAAAATGGATAGTTTCTTTCTTTTTAATAACCAAAGCTATCAACGTATAATTTTTTGTGTGTTGGAAAACAAAATATAGTGGCACAGCTGGTGGACTTGCTGCCTCGCACGCCAGGGATTGTGTTCGATCCTATCCTCGGGCACTGTCTATGTTGAATTAGCACATTTTTCCTGCAAGTGTGTGGGTTTCCTCCCACATCCCAAAGACGCATTGGCTTTGTAGGTTAATTTGTCTCTGTAAAATTGCCCCTAATGTGTAGGGAGTGGTGAGGAAAGTGGGTTAATAGAACTTGTGTGAACGGGTAGACAAAAATGCTGGAGAAACTCAGCGGTGAGGCAGCATCTATGGAGCAAAGGAAATAGGCGACATTTTTCGGGTCGAGACCCTTCTTCAGACTGATGTGAGGATG